>CM022950.1:36845073-37116599 GCA_012931725.1 Litsea cubeba
TCTTGACCATTGAATGTTCCCACAGCTCTACTACCACGTACCCAAATCACCGAAGTGTTGACCTACAGTTGGCCTCACTCATTGGTGACTCAAAGCAAATGAATAGATAGAAACTTGAGTTCGTTAATGTCTCAGGATTGAGAGCCTATTGCTAGGAAATTATGAGAGCAGACCTTAAAGTAAAGACAGTGTTTATAAGGTGCTTCTCATGGTCCTTCAATACATCCAATGTACCATCACTATGATCCAGAATCTTCCATTCTGATGATCGAGACAAATCACACTATCTCGTAGTGATCAAAGTGCTGCAACCTTGTCAGTATGAGATGTCCAGTCTCATCACTGGTTGTGAAGATATTTAAGTATAAGATTTGTCACACATGTCTCCCGTATTTGGATCTCATCCATACACATGTGTTATATCTTATATACTTGTGGACTCCGGTTCATCTCATGATGTTGGGATTGGTGTATGCCCTAAAGCCCACTAGCTGCACTCTCATCTTTTGTTACTGAATATTTACTGGTTATTTAATGGAATGACTCTTTTATGCTTAATCATGTATATATGTATGGTTGTGTAAGGCCCATTGTTTCTAGTAAATGAATTAGGTGTGTAGTGTCTACACACAGATAGGTCTAATTCATGGACACTGGAAACATCATATTTGTTCATAACTGAGAGATGGAGCTGGGCACTTTATCTTGGTATAAGTTATAATGAGAGACTCTCCTGTATTCAGGGTGACTTACCTAAGTCATAGGAGGGCTTTCCCGGATTCATCTCATTAGTGCATATGCAATGCATTGAACAGGACCATAGTAGGTGTGATCTCTAAAATAGTACTATCACAGAGAGAGATCAAGTCACCTCATGCTACTGAGTGACCGGTGCTCTTAATCTTGAGCATTTGTGGATGAACTGACGAAGTCAAGTTCTTGTGCTTTAATTCACTATGGGTGAGATTCTTTTCATGGGTCAACAGCTCTGTGTTTTGGGTACTTCAGACTTGATCAGTTGGGGGACGTGCAGATGCAATAAAGAATCTATGCCATCTAATGATGGAATGATCGTCCCCTTAGATTATCCGATTGATCATCAAAATCTAAGATCTTAGTATATGGATGTCCATATGGATATGACTTGTGGGTCGCTCCTTGGATCAAGAGAATGATATCCGAATGAATGATTATGTTAATGATATGAAGGTTCTAAGGTTTAGATGTAATCGGGAAGGTTGATAGTACATGTGATAACCTGACTCGATTATGGATGTTACATAGAGGGGCATCAGGTCCTACACTTGTAGGTCGAAGACAACCGTCATTTTATGACGAGCTTATTATATTATATATTTGTCCTTGGAGTTCACACCATAACTCTTTAGTGGAATGAGTTAAGGTTAAAATGGTCTTAATGTTGCAATGGGTTTAGCATGGACATTTTGGTCATTTTGGGAGCCAATGGCAAATATGTCTTTTGGTCCCTTCTCTAGTCACTTACCAAGATTGGCATGGTTTCCTAAAATGTTTAGATAACATTTGGAAGAATTATTTTAGTGGAAAAATAATTTTGAGTTTAAATTCAAATAGGCCTTTGATGGCATACATGAATTTAATTCTAGATAAATTGTTTGTGGGCCATGGTGTGCATTATCATGAGGGACATCCATAATGGGATTTCCATGGGTAAGGTTTCCAATTTTGAGTAGGTCTCTCTACTTGGAAGGTTGGACTCCTCTTTGGATTAGTATTCCTATGAGAAAGTTTCCTTTTTGGATTAGGAACTTAAAATTAGTAAGTGTTGTACAACTAGGATTACTAATTGCATGGAAAGTTCCTTAGTTTCCTTTTCTAATTGGATTGTATCTAAAAGGAAATAAATCTTTAGATTATACTTCACTTCTAGGACAACTTTGAGAATTAGGAGAGATAACTTTTTGGGAAAGCTTCCACAAAGATTCTATAAAAGAAACCTCATACAAGCCTTGGACGTCCAACACACATAGTGAAGCACAAGGAGTGCCACACGTCCAGCTTTGGGTTCTTTCTTCTTCATTGAAGATAGTTCAAAGTCTGAGATTTTTCCTTGGAGAAATAGTTCTCAATTCCTAGATTAAGATCCCACCATGATAGCCAATCAGATTTGGAAGTGAGATAGAGAAGAAGATCAAAGGCAATACTACTACAGAAAATTCCAGCAACTTGTTTGCTAATTGCAAGTCTGAGTTCGGGCCTTTGGATCTATTTTTTCAGAGATTTGAAGTCTACAAATCTTCGAGGTAATAGTCTTTTTCATTCTCCTTTAATTATACACTTGTTGGTCATGAATTCATGGAGTTCTCATGCGATCTCTATGGCTGATTTATGCTGCCCAAATCAGATTTTTTTAAAATCTGTCATGTTACAAATTAGCCATGAATGTCTTCCGCTAATTCAGATCTGAATCGCAGTTTCTTTCAGTGGTATCAGAGCCACTCCATGTGAAATCATGATCCCATGTTGTGTATAATTAATCCTAGATTGATTATGGGCATGGTGGCACCCTATTAAAGTTATGTTGTGATGCATGTTGTGTGCAAGTTTCATTAACATTGCTGGAATTTATTTTCCAGATTTGTTTAATGATACACATAGTGTGTTTGCATGCACTAACCTCTTTGTTTGCAGCCATGTATTACATCCTTGATGGTTCGCATGATTGTTATGTGGATTTGGATGTTTTTTCAATAGTTGGAAAGTGTACGATTGCGCGTTTAGCAATCGTAGGAAGTTGTAATTCTTTCTTTACTTTTATTCCAACTAGTCTTGATGTAAGCTTTCTTGAAAAGCATAGGTATCTCCAATGTAATTTGGGGTTTTATTTTTTATGGGTTCGCTTGTATAAATTTAATTTATTGGAACAAGCAAGAAGAAGAAAGTTTCAAGAAAGGTTGCAAGTAACCTGATTCCTTAGTGGTGGAGGAGAAAATACTTCTTGGTGCAAGATGAGATCTATTTTTGATGTTCTAGTTCGATAAGGACTACAAGTCCGAAGAGCAGGGAGCCATCAAGGATTGCATACTTTTATTTGCTTTTATATATGGAATGCATGGATGAATGCTTTATATAATTGCTATAATTGTCACCTAGAAACATGGCCACCATTAGGTTCTAAAATTGGCATCTTTTTGTATTAGATTGTTTTTAGTTTGGCAAATTATTTTAAACGGGACTTAGACCAGTGCCTTCTATTTTGTCTAAGGTTTAAAATTGGATAGAGTTTAGTTTATCTTGGTACCCTTGGTTTCCAAAAGAGGCTAAACTAAAATCTATCATTTGATGCTACCTATGGGTTTCCATAACCCAAGATAGGTTTTTGATTCTTTAAAGGGATTTTCTCAAATGTTTTAAAGCAAAGGTTATTTGTTTTTAAGGTGACTTAAGACATTAAGTCATAAATTTAATTAACCAAGTTTGCTAGATTTAAAAAGAGCTTTTGAGTAAAACAATGTAAAGGTCAAAAAGTATAAACCCTAGTAATAAATAATCAAGTGGGAGAGGGGTTTAAGGAAAGACCCCACGGCCTTCCATTTTCGGTTCATGTTATCTCATTAAAGTGTTAGTGGGAGCGGCCATCCCTTCGGTGGAGTTCTTTACAAAAGACCGCTTTGATAGGTTAATGGGTGAACTAATGTGACACTACTAGAAAAAAGGTATTTTATATCGGTTACAAAACTGCCCTATATCGGTTTTTAATACAACCGATATAATATCCTCAGTCAATGTTTTTTATATCGGTTGATATTTATTTTATATCGGTTACATATTAGCCGATATAAAATTCACTATATATAATATCGGTTGCCACACATGTGATATTAATTACCGATTTTATATCGGTTTTAAAAGTCCATTAATATCGGTTGTTAGTGAAACCGATATAATATGACCCCTAAATTTACACCGATATAATCGCCCCCCACCCCCACCCCTCGTTTTCCTATCCCGCGCGCGCCTTCTCCCCTCTTTTCCCTCCCGCCTTCTGCAATCTTTTTTTTTATTTTTCTCAATCACATGCTACACGCCGATTTCTCAAGCACTGCGCCTCTACAATCCATCTCCACTTCCCATCTTTTCGTTCTTCTCCTCATCCTCATCTATTTATCTCCACTTCCCATCTTTTCGTTTCTTCATTCCCTGCATCGGCAGCGCTTCCCACGCTATCTTCTTCTTCTCCTTCATCTCGCGCGCCTTCATGATGATTCACAGGAATGGGCAGGGTGTTTGCTGGGCTCCGACATCTTGATCCAAATCGTGCCGCCAGCAAGAAAGTTCTTGAGCATAAGAAGGAGATCTCCAAGCGATTGGGTCCCCCTTTGATCGATACAAACCCCTACGAGGTACATAGCCCTTTGATCGATACAAACCCCTACGAGGTACATACATACATGTCTCTTGGAATAAAAGTAAGTTTTTCTGACATAGGTCACGAACTTTATGTATTTTCAATAGCCATAGAAAAATCCAATTTAGTTTCCCTTGACTCATCCTTTTCTCCAAAACCATGTCTTTGTGCATTCTGAATCTCATTCTTCTCTCCTACATGCATTCCCTCCCATCCCTACATTTCTGTTGAAGTCCTATTAAATATAACAGCAAAAGTAAGGACAATTAATATAGGTGAAAGATTCAGAAATAATGTAATTTGGCTTCGATTCTCTCCTGTAAGAATGATCTCTTTGGAATAGATACTAATTCATCCCAACCAATAAGCTATAGCTGTAGCCCCACTTTGAGTTCAGTGAGAGATGAGTCCTTCCTGGCCTCACTTTACACCATGAGAAATGGAATCACAGTTAAGCAAAACCTTCTCAGTTCTTAGGCCCCTTGTTCTTATTATTTCCTTTATTTATTTCATC
Organism: Litsea cubeba; assembly: GCA_012931725.1. Taxonomy (NCBI): domain Eukaryota; kingdom Viridiplantae; phylum Streptophyta; class Magnoliopsida; order Laurales; family Lauraceae; genus Litsea; species Litsea cubeba. The sequence goes on from CM022950.1 coordinate 36,849,975, forward strand.
TTTGTTTGAGTCCCCTACACCAACGGTCCTGAAAAGCCAAGACCAGCTCAATTTCATCATTTTTGTTGGTCCCCTGTATCCCTGCCGCCGGACTTCACTTTGTGCACAATTGCTTCTGGTGAAGTTATTGGGAAACTATTACTTGTTATTCTTTAGCTGTTCTTTTATGTGAAAAGTTGATTTCTTAATCTTTTTCTAATAGCTGCAATGTGGCGCGTCTTCATATGTGCCATTGTATTGGCATATTTTCTTTTGGCAGCAGATGCGATTCATAGTTGGCTTGGCTCTGAAACTAATTTAAAAATGGATTTGGGGAGTGTCTTGTTTGTAACAGTTTTGATAATTCTTTTCCTAGAAATTACCAGAAAATAAGGAATGAATATGAAAATTGGATTGCTAGTAGCAGATGAATTGCTAACCATGCCTCTTTAGCAAGATTTTATTTATCTGCTCTCAATTCTTAATTTTGTAATATCAATTTTGTCTGCTTGAGAAGCTTCAGAATCTCAAGATTTATCCCGCGGCTGAAGTTTTTAATATATTGCTGTATAGCTTGGTTACTAACCTACATTCATCTCTTCCTGTTTCTTGTATTCCTTTTACTTTTTTTTTTTCTAATTGTTACTTTCTCTTATATTCCTTTCACACTTCCATGAAGCCAATAACAGAGTGTTGGAAGATGCAGCTATTTATGCATCCATTTTTTGCGTGGTGTTCCATATATCCATTACTTTATAGACTTGACAACATTACCATTGTCATCAAAGCCTTGTCCCGATTATGTTGAGGTCAACCATGTTGTAGTTGTGATAGAAGTTCTACATTAGTTGTCAACCTACTTGAGACAACCCTCCTTTATCCGGGGTTGGGACCGGCAGTTACAAAAACTGGAGGATTTATACCGGGCAATATGTTATTTTCTTTTAATCCCTGCTTTTTATCTGCCACCTCGTGTAACTCATGTAGTGTTTCATGATCATTCTCTGACACCAAGCAGAGGCTTGACTTGGTACATGCATCTTAACTGAAAAGTTCCCAAAGACTTAAAGCTTTTTACGGTGCAAACTTATGGTTATTCAACCTAACATTAAATATCACTGCTATATGGATCAGATTTGGGTCGGTGCCACTGCATGAAGTTAGGATGTGTGAAGATGTTGGGTTTAACATGTAGATTCTTACCATTTCATTTTCCTTAACAAGAGTATCTTGTTTTCTAAAATCGTTCCTTTCCATCATGATGAGAATTTAATTGGTTTGGACTCTCTGGCCACCTGCCCATTTTGGAAATCAAAAACTATGTTCCCCCAAAATTCATCTGGTCACTATTGGAATATTACTTCCTTCATCATCATCATTGGTCCCCTCTCCATAAAAGGTAAAGATTATTGTGACATCTAATGCTCAGTTATGTATTTTCTAGTTCTAAGGTCTTGGTAATGCATTTTAGGGATTGATTTGATCTGATCATAAAGTGTCTGCCATAATTAATCCCTTGCTTAAAATTATCTTCTTCTTTTTATTTCTCATTCTTTTTTATTAACCTTAATTTTGATAATCTATTCAGCTGCATCTTGATTGGGGATTGCTCTGTCTCAGCTTGTTGAATGCGTGGGGTGTCCACCTACAGATATAGTTTCAGCTTCATTTAAGGTGGTGCCAGTCAATTTGACACTCCAGTAAGTGGACAAGTCTTGATTTGGGATTGCTTGTCTCTAGTATTTTATTGGGCTATACAGAAATGGACAAGTCTTGGATGTCATTGAATCGGTTTTCTATTGCATATGGGGAAGGGGTTGAAAGTTTTTTGATGTTTGCCAAAAAGAAGTTTGGTGAACTTAATCCCATGCCATGTCCATGCAAAACATGTGGGAATCTCAATAAATTTGTAGCTAAGGATGTTGAGTACCATCTGTTTTTCCATGGTATCGATCGAAGTTATACTAGGTGGATATGGCATGGAGAAGCATCTCCTGTTGAAGCTCCCTCAAGTGTGCCTTTAAATAGGTCCACCCAACACCATTTTGAGAGTGATGTCCCAGATGATACTACACCCCCAGATGATGCTGCAAGCTCATTAAAATTGGCTCAGACCGCTTGTGACCAGTATTCATCTAATCCTGAAAAGTTTCAAAAAATTCTTGCTGAGGCTGAGGAACCTTTATACAAAGGTTGTCTAAAGTTTACCAAATTATCTGCAGTAGTTACATTGTTTAATGAGAAAGCGAGGAGTGGGTGGTCTGACATAAGCTTTTCACGGTTGTTGAAAATCATTGGAGACATGCTACCCGACGATAATAATTTACTGCCCCGAAGTATGAGAGAGGTTAAAAAGACATTGTCTGTGTATGGGATGAGCTATGAGAAGATAGATGCATGTCCGAATGATTGCGTGCTTTATAGAAAGGGATCTGATAATGAGAATAAAACTAGTTGCCCTACTTGTGGTGAGTCAAGATACAAAGTGAATAAGGACATGACTGAGCAACGTAAGGGGGTGCCGGCAAAAGTTCTATGGTATTTTCCACCTATCCCTAGGTTTAAGAAATTATTTCAGTCGGTACAGACATCAAAACAGATGACTTGGCACGCTGATGAGAGAATGGTTGACGATAAGTTACGCCACCCAGCTGACTCCCCCGCATGGAAGTTGGTAGATGATAAATGGCCAGAGTTTGCACAAGAGCCAAGAAATTTGTGCTTAGCACTTTCAGCAGATGGGGTCAATCCGCATGGTTCGATGAGCAGCAAGTATAGTTGTTGGCCAGTAATGTTAGTCACTTACAATCTCCCGCCTTGGTTATACATGAAAAGAAAATTTGTGATGTTAACGATGTTGATATCGGGTCCACGACAACCTGGAAACGACATCGATGTTTACCTAGAACCATTAATCGATGACTTGAAAACACTATGGGATACAGGGGTTAAAGCTCATGATGCTTACCAACAAGAGGTTTTTACATTGAAAGCGGTGTTGTTGTGGACCATTAATGATTTCCCTGCATATGGTAATTTGTCTGGTTGTGTTGTAAAAGGCTATCATGGTTGCCCCATATGTGGCGAAGAGACACAATCATGCAGATTAAAATATTCGAGGAAGAATGTATACATGGCCCATCGAATGTTCCTTCCAGAAGATCATCCCTTTCGGAAACAAAAAAAAGCATTTAATGGTGAGCAAGAGTTTCGATCAGCACCAATTCCTTTGACTGGTGAAGAATTGGCAGAAAAGGTTATTGGAATCAAAACCTTGTGGGGGAAACCAGTACCAAAAGAGAAGCCCAAGAAAAAGAATAAAAAATCAAAAAAATCGACCTCATTAAAGAGGAAGCGAGTGGAAGATGTTAGTGATGATGGTGCTAGAATTTGTTGGAAGAAGAAGTCAATTTTCTTTAACCTCGACTACTGGGAACACTTGCTTCTACGACACAACTTGGATGTGATGCACATAGAGAAAAATGTTTGTGAGAGTCTTATTGGAACCTTGCTGAATATTCCAGGTAAAACAAAGGATGGACTGAATAGTCGCCTTGATTTGCAGGATATGGGTTTAAGGGATGAATTGGCACCTGATGTACGTCAAAATAGAGCGTACTTACCACCAGCTTGTTTCTCATTATCCAAAGAAGAGAAATTCAGTGTGTGTGAAACATTGCATAAGTTAAAAGTTCCAGATGGATACTCATCAAATTTCAGAGCATTGGTTTCTATGCAAGACTTAAAGTTGGGAGCTATGAAATCTCATGATTGCCATGTGTTGATGCAGCAATTACTTCCTGTTGCTATACGATCCGTGCTACCAAAACATGTGAGAGTTGTACTTATCAGATTTTGCTCATTTTTTAATGAATTATGTGCGAAGGTAGTAGATGTACCTCGATTGCTTGAAGTTCAGAAGAATCTGGTGGTCACCTTGTGTTTGCTAGAAAAATATTTTCCACCATCATTCTTTGATATTATGGTTCATTTAACCGTCCATCTCGTTCGAGAAGTCCAGATTGGGGGCCCTGTTTGTTTGCGATGGATGTATGGATTTGAGAGGTATTAATAACTTTAAATATTCTTCAAGTACAATTTACTAATTCAAATTATTTAAAGTAATCAATGGTTTACTATGTTTTAGGTATATGTCGGTTTTAAAAGGTCAAGTAAGAAATCGTTACCGTCCAGAAGGTTGCATGGCAGAGTGTTATATTGCGGAGGAAGCGGTTGAATTTTGTAGTGAGCACTTCTCTGGATTGGATGCAGTTGGAATTCCACCATCTGAAGATAAAACTTACCCTAAAATTGTGACTGGAAAGAATCCTCCAGGAGGTGATTTCGTTGAAGTTGATGCAAAGTCCTTAGAGCAAGCACATTGCTATGTATTGCACAACACAAGTGTTGTTGAACCCTATATTGAGTAATTATATTTTAACTTCTTGACTTAGAAATTAAAGCGTTACATTAGTTTTAGAGCTAACATGCGGTTCATATTGAAAACTATGCAGGAGACACATGAACCACCTAAAGAAAACATTTCCTCGGCAGTCCAAAGTTCAGAAATGGTTACAAGATGAACATAACCATTCTTTTAGTTCTTGGCTAAAAAATGAGGTAACAATTGTCAACCGTAAGACTTGTGTTGTGTCTGTTTACTAAATGTGACTAATTTTCTTAGGAACACAGGTTTTTGAAGATCGGCGTGTCACCGGTAACAACATATCAGAAATCTTGAGATGGGTATCACAAGGTCCTCGTATACATGTTATGAAATATCATAGTTATACCATTAATGGTTGTCATTTTACCACAAAGGATCGTGATGCTTCACATGTCACTCAGAATAGTGGTGTAAGTCTAGTGGCCATGGCGATGAACGTGTCTAGTGCAAAGGATAATAATCCTGTTTTCTGTGAATCAGGGTACTATGGTGTTATTGTGGAAATATGGTTGATTGATTATAGTCATTTCAAAATCCCATTGTTCAAGTGTGATTGGGTTGACAACAAGAATGGATTTAAGGTAGATGAGCTGGGACTCACCATAGTTGATCTTGCTAGAATTGGTTATAAATCTGATTCTTTCATTTTAGCCTCTCAAGCAAAGAAAGTCTTCTATGTACCTGATCCAGTCAATCATAAATGGTCCATTGCTCTATCAACTCCTGAAAGAACCTATAATGTTGATGACAATGAAGAAGTCCTCTTTGATGTTGGCATTGAAGATCAAACTCGTCCTGAAGTAATGCAATATGATGAACCATTGGATGCTATAAATGAATCTGAGGCAATGTACATGCGTGAAGATGCTGAGGGGACCTGGACCGACATTGATATTTGAAAATGTAGTATAATTTTTTTTTTTGTAAGTGTTTCTTATTGCTAAATATTCCTTTATGTACTTGTTTGACAGAAGCATATATAGTCTAATTGAACTGATGTCACACTTAGTGATAGTGTTAGTATGCTATGCATTGCACCGTTGTATGTATTACTTATTCCATGCCATACACAATATATTTATTGATTTGTATGTTTTTTTTTTCACAGCTTGTAATGGATCCAGAAAGGAATGGTGAATCACAGGACAACATAAGTAATGTTGGTCAACCCCGCATTCAAAAAAAAAGGAAAGATAGGGGAACAACTTTAATGCTTGAGTTGACCAAAAATTGGGATGGAAATGTAATTACTGTTGAGTATGATCAAAAGGGTAGGCCTACACCAAAAGAAGTACGCAGGAAAATAGCTGGTTACGAAGGGGCTTTGGCAAGAGTGATGGTTCCACTTAACGCATTTAGTGATTGGCGTAAATTAAAAGATCTTAGGGAAGGGCAGCTGGAAAGAGATTTATGGGCTACAATGAAGGTAAATAAATATGTGCTTTCCTATTATTTGTCATTTTTCCTGTTACTAAGCTATCTATATACTAAGTTATTTGTATTAATTTGCATGAAAATATTACGGGAAATCGCTAACCATTTAATTCATTTGGTATAGACGAGATTTGTGTTGGATGAAAGTACGAGAGCTCAAGTTATATCTGATATTGGCCTCAAGTGGAGGACGTTCAAGACAACTCTGACTACTAAGTATATACTTCCATTCAAAGATAATCCCGAACTACTTGTGGAGCCACCTACAAAGTATAAGTTTATCGACAAATTAGTTTGGACTGAATTTGTGCAATCAAGGTTGACCCCAGAGTTTCAGGTATATATCTACTTCTATAGATTACTTTTATTTTATTGAACATTTTGTTACTGGTTCATCAACTTCAGCACACTTAAAGTCCACTCAGCACACCATTGCACTAACTCACACAACACTGAGCACACTGCTGCACCCATAACACTCACTATCTTATATGCTGATGTATGTATGTTAATGTCTTTTCTTCTTTGTAATTTTAAGGAGTTAAACATTTTACAATCTAAAAGGCAGTCCAATAATGTGTATACACACCGACTAAGCAGATCAGGCTATGCAGATCTTGAAGAAGATATTGTAAGTACAATTAGTATAGAACTATTTTAAATAGTTTCTTATGGTTGAACTAAACTAACTTAAATGTTTAATTGTGTTTTCATATTTCATATATAGAAGAAAAAATCCATAGAGACAGGCATTTTCGTTGATCATGAAGATAGGAGTGTCAAATGGAAATTGGCTCGTCAAAACAAAAACGGGGAATATTCAAATGATTCCACAAGGGAAGTAGTAGGAAAAATTGTAAGTTATCATTCTCAGAAAAATTGAATATTAGCTATATACATATGGCTCGGATTCATTGGTGTCATGGTTATTGTAGGATGATCTGAAAAAGAAAGTAAATGAGGGGGCTGTAATGACTGAGGGGAGCAATGATGTTCTTACTATGGCTTTGGGTACCCCGGAGCATTGTGGACGAGTTAGAGGGTAAGGGAAGCATGTCACTCCAATGGCCTATTTCAAAATACCAAAACGCAGAATAAAGAAGTATAATGAGGAGTTGTTGGCCCAGTTACATGAATCTCAGGAAAGGGTGAGAATTTTAGAACAAATTGTGAAGGATAAAGAGACATATCAGAACTCTCCCCATTCAGAAAAGATTGCATCCAATAGTAGCGGTGTTTTAAGAGGTCAACAGGTAGTTTACCAAACCACAGTTTTTTGTTGTTTGGGTGGATTATGTTGAATACATGATTTCTTAACTAAGGGACCTACTATATGCATTGCTTAATAACCATATGAATTCGTATTTAACTCTTATAACATGCAGGTTGAAGATAGTGGTCCTTCAAAAGTGAACAAGACATCATCAAATATTCTTAGTTCCCCGCAAAATTGTAGATTGGCTTTGGGATCAAAGGACAAGATTGTTGCGAAAGGAAAGGTTTATGGGAAGACTGGACCATTGGAAAAAATTCACAATATTTCTTTAGGGGAGCACAATGTACGAGTGTCGATTGATTGTGTATTGTGTCCTGATTCCCCTCTTCCTATACCTGTACGTGGTATTTTGACCACTATTTTAGATGCACACAACTCATTTGTGGCTTGGCCTGAAAAATGGGTGATATTAGGTGATAAGGTAAAGTGTATTTTCCAACTCTTATTAGTTATGCTTAAGTTAAACTACCGTAATTAACTTTTTCATTTTAATTTGGATTCCCATGTAGAGTGTGGTTGATGACTCTTCTGTAGCTAATGGTGATGCAACTAATGGTGAAGGGGCAAGTCAGCTCCAAAAGTTTGGGAAGATTATAGAAAAGATGATGAAATCAAGTTAGATAAGTATTCCACTTGAGAAGGGGGTATTTGAAGAAGATATAGAATTCAATTATTTCTTAAAATCTGATTTGTTAGATCTTTGTAACATGAAGAAGCTAGAGGTTAACTCTATGACTGCATACCAAAGGTAAACTATACGTCTTTTCCTAAGAACTATCAGTCTTTAATATATTTGATGTTAATGACCATTTTATTTACCTTATTTCTTTAGGTTTCTCTACGATCGATTTGAAAATTCTCGAGCAAGATATGGATTTTCCCATCCTGCACATTTCAATGATTTTGGAGACAAAGAAGAGATGAAACGCAACATGATAAAGAGAATGAAAATTGCAAAAAAGGACCAACTGATTTTTGTTCCATACTCCACCATGTAAGGGTGTAGTATATTTTCACTTGTCTTCAATTTATCTTAGTAGTCATTTTATATCCACTTGTGTCATTTAATCTATCCGCTTTTATGGATTTAGGGGTCATTGGCTTCTATTAGTCATTGATATGACATCAATGGAAGTGTTCTGGTTGGACTCCTTGGTACGAAAGGTTGTTGACTTGAATGTAAAGTTCATAGTGAATGAGTGAGTAGTTCATTAATTCTTCTTGTTCATCTGTTTTCAAGGCTTCTCTTTTAAAATACTAAGTCTTAATGGATATCGTTGCGTGAAGTGCGATGAAAGTTGCAGCTATGGAAATGGGAAAAAGAGTTAAAGGAAATCCGACTTGGGAATTGGTGAAGGTGAGCAATGAATAATTTTGTTTATGAGATCACACATACTTCCGGCCTAATCCTTTTGTATGTTTTTATGGTCTCTATGTAGTGCCCTAAGCAAACGGGGAAAAAAGAATGCGGGGTTTATAATGAAATTTATGAAGCACCTTATGGAAGATCCTCTCGTGTCGACAAAATCTAAGTTGAATGAACTTGGGGAGGCAGCGACATATGGCGACGAGGAGCTTAATGATTTACTTTTGGAGTTAGTTGAATACATTTTAGATTTTATCAACAATGGAGAATAGGTACATTCTATGCTTTTGCCTCTATATTGTCATGAATGCATGTTGGTGTAGTAGCTTTTTAATTTACAAATAAACATAAAATGGGTAACCTGGCCCAAGCTGCCATATTTGGTGGGGATTGTTAAGAGGTTTTGCTGGCATTGGGGTGTTTCAAGTTTTGGCTGCTCCTAGTGCTACCGTTAGTTCATTTTCAGTAGAAACAATATTTGTAGAATCCTTCTCTATAGGATCCTATCTTTGGAATACTTCTTTTAAGCTATTTAAGTTCACACACACTTGTGAACCCACTGATGGCTTTGTTTTATGTTCCTTTTTTTTTTCTTTTACTACAGAGGTGGGATGTTGGTGTGTGCCATTCTTTTAGCCATTCTTTTACTACAGAGGTGGGATGTTGGTGTGTGCCAACACATGAAGAAACACTGTTCAAATGGCTGGTAATATCTTTTGTTTTGCAACATTGCGTCTTTTTCATGTTTTGTAATCGACTAGACGTCGTTATGGATGCTTTAGGTGGTTTAGATTTGTCCCAGGAAAGTCATTGTAGAATCAGTTTAAAAGTGAGATATGTGTAGCCTTCATTTATCCAATTGAATTGAGTATGTCTGAATCTTGATTTCCAGGTGGAAGATGTGGATGGCACAGCTGAGAATGTGAAGGAAAACCATTTAAGGGGATGCTGAGGCTGAATTATTGGAAGTAGCAAGTGTTTGTCGTGTTAGGCTTTGCTATGGAAGATATAGGGTTGTTCAAACAAGGATGGAAATGGTTTCTATCTCAGAAGAATATATTTTTGGGCACACACAAACTGCATTTTGCTGTTTCAGGGATAAAATCACTTGTTTGGTTGATCACCATTGGCATATGGTTTCTGCCGGGTGTGTGAAATTGTGGAAGTTTCTTTTGCTGTTGCTGTTATTGTGGAAGGACTGTTTTGTCAGGGGTTGTAGGTCCTTGATCTATCTGGGTCCTACAACATTGTTTGTTGTCATGTGGAGTTGCTTTCTTAGCTTGACATCAACAACCCGCCTGGTTTATGTGCTTCTGCTACTTGTAAGTCCTTCTATACTTATTTCCCTTTTGCATGCATTTAAAGTTTTCAAGTTTCTCCATTGCTTCTCTTGCTTTGACGTTGATATAGTGAAAAGTGCAGATTCTCAACACTGAATTCTATATTATAAAAGCCTGTTGTCTTGTCCTCCATATATTGTTCTTCCTTCCCTCTGTAATTCACTTGTTTTTTTCAATTGATGAAAAATGATTAGATGCTATGCCACACCCTTTCAATTTGTGGGTTCCATTGTTCTTAAATGCAAATCACTCATTAATCCTACGGTCCTACCAACTATGAATTATCACTGCACCCACTATTCGATTCATCAAAGTGTAAACACAGCATTATGCCAGCCTACTCAATTGGAGTGGAATTTGTGCTGGTGATTTTTCACGGGGAATAGTGTTTATAAAAGGTTTGGATCCAAGAATGATGGGCGAATGAAGCGGCAGTATTGTTGTCAGATATGTTAAAGAAAGCAGATATAAAGGGTACTGTTGTACTCGTATTGCTTCCTTTGTGTGATTGTCATTTGGTATGTGAATCGGTAAGGTAGGCTCATTGTACGGGCCTATCAGGAAATATGATTCCTTGGACAAGGGTCGGTTGACAGATATAAGTAGTTTGAGTTTGTATAGATATGGCTTGACATTCAGACAAAAGAAGTGCCTGTAAATGGTACAGTAAAAGTCCTGAACTCACGCAATATTTGGCACTTATAACTTTTTTCTTTGAATTCTTATGAGAGTCTCTCTTCATATGTGCACTTATGAGAGGCACATGATGTCTGAGATTTTGTGCAATATAGTATCATGCATGTGCTGTGATGTTGTTGTGGTCCTCAAGAGACGGGATCAACCAAATGTAATAAGCTGAAAAACATCATTGGTATATTGTTATGTGCAGCTAATCAAATCATTTTGTTTCTTAAGAATGACTTGTGAAAATCATTTTTTTTTCAGTACACTTTCTATCATATATACATCCCTTTAAACATGTGATCTGATATTACATGTCCTAGTGATTCATTTCACTTCCAAGTGGGAGAACTTAAGCCCAAATTCAGCCTTGAAGTTGTCATTCTCTCCTCATGCTCCAAATTCTGCATGTATTTAAATTTAATGCCAGTATTCACTTATAAATGGTTGATTACAAGACACATAAAAAGAATTAGACTGAAAGGCAAAAGTACTTATGGTAAGTTGAACATTATTGAGATTGAGGATTTAATGATACACCATTATTGATTACAAGACTCATTACTGCTTTAGAATTATCTTTGTTTATGAAAAAGGCCAGGACCAACTTCCCCTTTTATTGTTTTGTATCTTGTAATGAGAATGTTGTTTTGGAATAATCACATGGTGTTGGATATAGAAATGAATGAACATAAGTTTTTTTGGTGCATATATCTTTTTATGTGCGTTGGGGCATTGAAGTGCTATGGTTGGATGGTGTATGAATGATGAAGTAGTAGTGAATGACTTTGTAGTGTGTTGGGGCATTGGGTTGTTTATATGAAGTGTTTTTTTGTCATGTACAGGTACTAGCAGGTTGTAAAAAAAAAATTACATGTCACATGTACAGGGGAGACTATGCCGAAATTTTGAAATTTCTATGAACCACTTTATTTCGTTTAAGCCGTGTTTAATTGATTGCATATGGTGGCTGTTTTTACCAGGAAATCTCATTTTACTGTATAGTTCTTCATGCATGATCAGATAGGAAGCATATATATATATATATATATTAGCTAGGCTTCTCTTGCAAAGTATTGATTGATGAAGTGATTTATGCCTTGTAGGTCCATTTTTCATTGGAGAACTAATCGAGGAAGCAGCGGTACACGGAAGCATCATGTGCTACATAGTATATACATGTATACATACTTTAATTTTGGTTTTTTTGTTTATATATAGTTCAATTTTTTGTACATCCCATAGAAGACAATGCAGATACTATATATATATACAATATTCCATAGAGATTTGTCTAGTCAAGCTTTATATTAATTATTAGTTATGATTGTTTAGTAGTGATTGAAAATTCTTGTGATGTTTCTGTTAGAAGTGATGTTTTGTTGCATTTGTTTCTATTTTCATTTCTTACTAGTGATTCCCGATAGTTCTTTCCTGGTCATTTTTTTTATAGGGTAGAATCTGCAGAGTTTATACTCATGTAGACAAAATTTGATAGTATTTACAAATAATTAGAATTTGGCATGGTGATGTTATATATGCAAGTTTTGGTTTTCGATCAGAATATGTAAAAATATTATATATATCTTGGAAGGGTTGATATTGATTTTCAGGTTATGACATGGTTTAGGTTTTTGAAATGTCAAAAATACAAAGGAGACTATGCCGAATTTTTATTTGATCTTGAGGCGTAGATTTAATTTATACTATACTTGCATGTGTATATATGTACATAGAAATTAATTTGTTTATATATATACAAAGGTTTTTGTTGTTTAGATGTTAGTATTTTGAGGTATATGGCAGGTTTTTTGGTCGTGGTACAGCAGGTTCTTTTGATATTAAAAAAAAAATTATGAAATTATATCGGTTTTTAATGAAACCGATATAATAAACCATATGAAACCGATATAACAAACCAATTACATATTTTTTATATCGGTTATTCTTAATCAATTATATCGGTTTCATAATAACCGATATAAAAAACCATATGAAACCGACATAACATATATTAATTATATCGGTTTGGCTATAAGTTATATCGGTTTGGCTATAAATTATATCGGTTCGGTTATAAGTTATATCGGTTTGGCTATAAGTTATATCGGTTTTATAATAATTTATGATATAAATACGTATGAATATTACATCGCTTTAGGCTTAACCGATATGAAATATTACACTTATTATATCGGTTACGTTTATCTTTTATATCGGGGGCAGTTATATCGGTTTGAAGTTCACTCAAAAACCGATATTATAGGTCTTTTATATCGGTTTTTAGCCGATATAAAATGCCTTTTTTCTAGTAGTGTGAATATTCGTAATGAGGTGTTAGTAGGAGCGGCCATCCCTTCGGTGGAGTTCTTTACTAAAGATCACTTCTATAGAATGTCAACGAAGTGTTGGTGGGAGCGGCCATCCCTTCGGTGGAGCTCTTTACTAAAGTTCACTTCTAGAAAGGATAAAAGTCTCTTCCCTTCGGAGGACTTAATCATAGACATTCTGGGAAATTTCATAAGAGATGGTTATACACTTGACATAAGACGGTGATGACCTCTCCTTAGGAGTTAAAGGTTATTTGTCATATGAGGCCAAACCAATCAGTGATTGGACTACCACTGGATGTGTATCCAGATAGTGATAATCCAAATAAGTATGCCTTAATTCAACATGACTGTAGGCTCGGCCATCCCTTCGATGGAGGGTCTATGAGGAGGTTGAAACACATCAACATTATGATTGGGGTTGAATAATGTAAAAAGTTTTGTGCTTTGTTTTTCCTTTTATAACAAGCACCATATGCATATTACATATATACTGCATGTCTAATTATAAACCGTTTTATATCCAGAGAGAGATGGGTAAAGATTCCTTTAGTCCGCTGATGTGCATTCTTCGTGAGAACAAACTGACTGGCCCTAACTACGTAGATTGGAAAAGAAATCTTGACATAGTACTCATAGCTGAGGGGTACAAGTATGTCTTGTTGGAAACCTGTCCTGATGTTGATGCTAATTCTACTGATGACCAGTTAGAGGCTGAGAGGAAATGGAAGAAAGCCAACAGCATGGCTAAATGCTACATGCTCGCTTCCATGTCCAACGTGTTGCAAACACAGCACGAGCATATGGACACAGCCTATGAAATCATGATGTCCTTGTCTGAGATGTTTGCAGACAAAAGCAGGCCAGCTAGGCAAGCTGCTATGAGGACTATCATGAATGCTAGGATGGCTGAGGGAACACCTGTCAAAGAGCATATGCTCAAGCTGATGGATTGTTTCAATGAAGCTGAGATTCTAGGGGCTGAGATTGATGTAGGGAGTCAAACTGACATGATTCTCGAAACTCTGCCGGACTCTTTCAATCAGTTCAAGCTCAATTTCAATATGAGCAAGATGGACATGACTCTACTTGAGTTAATGAAAGAACTCCAGGCGGCAGAGGCCATCATGAAGCCCAAAGCCCAAGCTCATTTTTTCCAGTCTTCCTCTAAACTAAACCCGAAAGGGAAGAAGTCCAAGAAGAAGCAGAATAAGGGAAAAGGGCAGAAAAAGGACAACACTGGTAATAAGAAGGACAAGGGTACAGATGGAAAGCCCAAAGGGAAATGCTTCAAGTGTGGCCTCAAAGGTCATTGGAAGAAAGATTGTCCCAAGTTACTGGCCTCAGTTAAGAAAGGTACACCTTTTTCATACTACATTAAAACTTGTCTAGTGGTTGATTCTACTGACTCATTGTCAGACCCCGACCCAGGTTTGAATATTTAATTATGTTTTAACCGTGATTAGTGGATAAGTGGGGTTAGGGGACGATTAGCTTATTTTATTAAGCTAGATTAGAAGGTTTGATTAGCTTTGAGAACCTTTGATTAGTCTTTGACTTAAGTGTGACACGGGCCGGGGCGCCCGTGGATTATGTGTGAAATGGTTGAGTTTGTTCATGATACTTGAAAAATCCCAATTTATGTGTATTTTGACTTATTTCCTTTAGATCATCAACTTTCATGTTTTGGCCAACTTGATTTTTGTGATCAGAAATCGCGTTTTTCGAGAAAAAGGGTAAAACGGACATTTCACACAAAACCTGTACCCAAATTTCGAAAATTCCATAAATTGCCAAAAATATACTTTTTATAAAATAGAAATTTCGCCGATCATTTTTGTCTTCTTCGTCGTTTTCGTTCGGGGCCCGCAAGTACCGTTTCTAGGCTTGTGAAGATCGGGGCCCACAATGACTTGTCTCTTAAGAAGAGAGCTCTTCCCTCTCCTTCCTTCATTCCATTCCAGCAACTTTTCTTGGCTAGGGTTTTTCTCTTCTCCCTTCTCACTCTCTCTCATCTGGAACTCTCACTTGGTGAGGTACTCTTGGAGGATTGATCTCCTCAATCTCTTCCTCCCTCTTCAAGCTTCCTAAGGATACCATTCTTGAGGAGTTTGAGCTAAGAGAAGCCCTCCATTCAAGCCTCTCTTCTTTGTTAGGGTTCCTCAAGGTTAGCATTGGTTTCCTAAACTCAAGATCTTTGCTTTCCTCTCCATTTGGAGTGTTTTAATCCCATTTGCTAAGGTTTTCATTGAGGATTTACAAATGTTGACATTTTAGGGTTTCTTGGGAAAATTTTTGGGGTTTTTGTAGATTTGGAGCTTGAAGCTCTAAGGATTGGTTTAAGGAGTGATTTTGAGCTTATCTTGGCTAAAGGCAAGTATATTCCAACATTAATGTGATGCTTTCCCTCATTTGGTTTTATTTCTTGATTTTTCCCTTTTTGTGTTAATCTTCTTTAGTGTATGGTTTATTATGCTTTAAGGAATCATTGTCATAGCCATCTTAATTATGTTGTTGCTTTACCATGTATGGAAAATTTGTTCTCACTTTGGTTTCTTGGAAAGTTTGTTTCATTGTGCTCAAATGGGTGTTCAAAGGGATGGAAAAGAAGTTTGAATTCTTTAAAAAGTGTGGAGTTTATGTTAATCATATGATTATGGATGATGGTTTGAGGATTTGTAGAGGTTGAGGAGAGGCCCAAGATGTTGTAGAATGGTCTATGGAAGAAAGGAATTGAAATGATCAAGGAAAGGAGGAAGAAAAACACAAAAAAGAAGGAGTTTCTGCACTCGGGCCGGACTGGGCAGGCCCAGGTCCGCTCGAGCGACCAGTACTGGGTCGCTCGAGCGGACCAGTACTGTCTGGGTCCGCTCGAGCGACCCAGCTACTGTCTGGGCTCGGATTTTGGGCCTGATTCAGGGTCCCTTTAGGGTAGTTTGATGGCCCAATTGAAGGTTTTGATAAGCCCATTTCTTAGGTGTTCTTTGGGCCTGTTTTAAGGTCAATTCTTGGGCTGTCCTTGGGTCTTATTGTTGGGCTGTGTATGACATGAATTGTGGGCTATGTTAGGGATTGTTTGGGCTTGTTTTCAATGGACTGTTGGGCTTGAATAAGGCCAGCTGTGGGCCTGATTAAAAGGGATTTAAACCTACTTCTAAGGAAGACTTATTCTATATAATTTCAAGCCCACTTCGGGCCTATGTCCAAGCTCAATTCAGCACTAAACTCTCTCCTATAAGTGAAGCCCATTCAACCTTTTCAAGCCTAGAATTCATGATGAGATGTGTCTTGGACTATGACCAATACCACTTAGGAAAACCCTTGAGTCTGAATGTACACTTAATCCCTTGTGATTGTCAACGATCTTCAGTGGCACCAAATCACTTTCTTTTAATGACAATAAAGGGGATCATATGTACATCGAGACTACCCGCTTAGTCAACCGACCCATCATTCATTCTTTTGTATAAAAAGACTTTTGTTTTGGTTCTTTCTCCAATTCTTTTATTGTTTTGGAAATGGGTTACCCCCATATTTTAGAAATGATGAAACTACTCACTTGTTTTGCCTGGCTTTGACCATATGCATTTGTTTGGAGTAGTTCTCTATCAACTTTGGAAATGTATCTTATAAATAGAATTGCATTTCTTCGAGGTTTCGGATTTTCACTAAAATGGCACCACTAGGCTTAGGTCACCTTGTCGGACTGATCATCCGGCTTGGGGTCTTTATTTTGTTTGCCAGCTGCAGTTTGGATTCCGTTTGTACCGACCATGGCAACGGTAATTATCCGGTCCCACGAGTAGTGGCTACGGTTCTGTCTGATAACGACTATGTCGTTCCGGTCCCACGTTTAGTGGCTACGGTTTGTCTGCTCCGGTTACTTCGGTAACAGGAGAATATAGCTTTATGTGGGTTGCCATTGTTTTTATGCATTGATAGTCATCTCATGGCATTTATTTATGTTACTCATAATGACATTGGATTTGTAAACCATCGAGATGTATCTTTTATCTTTACTTCGACATTGTTATTAATCGTGATTTCATCGCAGCTCTTACTTATTATGTCTTGTTTTACTTTCATCCTATTATTGTTGTAATTGCTTGCCAGACCGTCGTGTCTGACTCTCTTTTGTTTGGTGTCAGATGTCGAGCCCCTCGCGGTTGAGGCGCACTTCGAGGCGGAACCTATAGTTCCAGTGGAGGGCGAGTGGCAGCCCGATGATGTCAATTAGACGTCGGGTTGCCTTGGAGCTGCGATCACATTTTGGGGATTTCATGATACACATTTTGGGTTTTTGTTATGGCCATTGTTGGCTTATTTTCTTTTGGGGAAAAATTTGTAATTTATGATTAACTTACTTTTGTATCAACGTTAAACTAACTTTGGGGCCTACAGTAAATGTTTCTCTTTTGATGCTAGTCTCATGCGTTCTCATGTTATATCCGTTTGTGAGACTTTTATGTTTGCTACAAAGCTTCCGCGTAATTCATTTGTATGAAAGTGAGTCTTATATATCACTATTGGATCGGATCCCGTGAGTCCTTACCGCGGAAACCTGTGGGAAACTAGCGTGTGCGGGCGGAATTTTCTGGCCCGTCGCGCCGCGTCCCCGGATTAGGGCCTCGTTTAGCGGGACCTCGGTCCGGGGGCGTGACAGGCTTGGTATCAGAGCGAGAAATATTTGAGGCAATTAAAATTGGATTTGAAACATAAGGACGTGGCAAGGATTCGTTATCATTACCGTTAGTTAGCATCGATTTGGGATTGGGAACGCTTTATTATTATATCTTGTTGTACTAACAAGTTGTTTTGCAGCACTATGCCTCCACGCCGACCTCCGGCAGGTGCGAATGCATCAGGTAGCAACCATGACAGCGAGATTGAGAACCCGGTAACGGGTCAATTCCAACAACTCATGCAAATGTTAGTCGAATAACAGCAGCGAGCCAATGATAATCAAGCTCGATTTCAAGAACAAATGGCCAAGAAGGACGAGGAATTGACTCAAGTGCAAAGGCAACTGCTTGAAGTGTTGGGTAGAAGGCCGGAACCAGTAGCTAATGTGGAACCAGTGCAGAATAGGGACCGAGACCCTAATATCCTATTTGAGAAGTTCAGAAAAAGGGGTCCTAAAGAATTTACGGGTCAGGAAGACCCTTTGGCAGCGGATGATTGGTTGGCTCATACCGAGAACATCTTCGATATTTTTGTATGTACTGGCAGACAACGAGTTCTTTTGGCAACCTCCATGTTCACTGGGTTGGCAGACATTTGGTGGAAGACTGTCAAGGAAGGCTATCAGACTATTGCAGATGGGATTGCGTGGGCCACTTTCAAGCAGCAGTTTAGTGAGAAATATGTCCCAGCACATATTAAGAAGCAGAAGGCAGCGGAGTTCCAGTTGCTTAAGCAAGAAGATATGACTGTCCTGGAATATCTTACCAAGTTTGAAAAGTTATTTCGCTATGCTCCAGAGTTGGTGGACACCGAGGAGAAAAAGATTACTAAGTTTATGGATGGGCTCAACCCCATTATTTTGAGAGATGCTTTGGGCGTGGTACCACCAACCACCTTTCAAGAGGCTATCAAAAGGGCCTACAGGTTCGAGGATATAAACAATCAGATTATTAAGGACAACCAAAGAAAGAGGCAGCAGTTTCAGAGTGGGCAGAAATCATACCAAGGAAAGAAGCAAAAGAAACCGCAGAATGCTCCAACTCAAGGCGGGTGTGAGCATTGTGGCAAGAATCACCCTTCTCAGCAGTGTTATCGCCTTTCAGGGGCGTGTTTCAAGTGTGGTAGCTCAGACCACCAATTGAAGGATTGCCCGAACAATAGGAACCAGGGCAATAGGGCACCTCAGCAGCCGCCAAGGCAAGCCCCTCAGCAAAATCAACAAGTAGTTCAGAATCCACCGAGGCAGCAGCAGAACCAGCAGCCCCGTCAACAGCCACAGAACCAGAATGCCCGTCCACAGCAGCAGAATAGGAATATGCAGCTTGGGAGACCAAATCAGAATCAGAATAGACCTCGTCAGCAAGGCCGTCTCAACCATATCAATCAAGTGGATGCAGAAGCGGCGGGTGATGTTGTGGAAGGTAAACTCCTAATTTGTGATGTTGAAGCTAAAGTGTTGTTTGACCCAGGATCTACCCATTCTTTCTTATCTCTTATGTTTGCTGAAAAGATTAGTGTACCTGTTAGAGAGTTAGAGTTTGTCTTGACTGTTACCACTCCGGTAGGGAAGCAAGTGGTGTGTAGTACTTTTTATCCTAGTTGTCCAGTGAAGATAGGAGAAGTCGTTTTCCCTGCAGATCTTATTACCTTAGTTATGCATGACTTCGATGTTATTCTAGGCATGGATTGGTTAGCGGGTCATCATGCCTCCATGGATTGCTATAGTAAGACCATTGTGTTTAGGTTGGATGAGTCGTCCTCCGGAGTGAAGTTCCAAGGAGAGAAAAGGATTTCCCCAGTTAGGTTCATTTCAGCTCTTTCTGCAGCTAAATTGTTAAGATCAGGTTGTGAGGGATTTATTGCTTTTGTTTCCAAGGACGAACAATCCCTAGGGGTGGAGAATATTCCGATAGTGTGTGAGTTTCCCGATGTTTTTCCAGAAGAGGTTCCAGGGTTACCACCTGTCACAGAAGTTGAGTTTACAATAGAGTTGGTGCCAGGGACTGCTCCGATTTCCATTGCTCCTTATAGGATGGCTCCAGCGGAGTTAGGAGAATTGAAGTTGCAATTGCAAGAGTTGCTAGATAAGGGCTTTGTTAGGCCAAGTGTTTCCCCATGGGGAGCTCCAGTACTCTTTGTCAAGAAGAAAGATGAAAGTTTGAGGATGTGTATAGACTATAGGAAGTTGAACCAAGTGACCATTAAGAACAAGTACCCTTTGCCTAGGATAGACGAGTTGTTTGATCAGTTGCAAGGTGCAAAGTTTTTCTCGAAGATAGATTTGAGGTCCGGATACCATCAGTTGAGGGTTAGAGAATCAGACATCCCGAAGACAGCTTTTCGAACTAGATATGGGCACTATGAGTTTTTGGTGATGCCCTTTGGACTGACGAATGCACCAGCGGTATTCATGGCTCTCATGAACAAGATTTTTGCACCCTACCTAGATCAGTTCACCGTTGTCTTCATTGATGATATTCTAGTGTATTCCAAGTCAAGAGAAGATCATGAGCAGCATTTGAGGACTTCTTTGCAGTTGTTGAGAGATAACCAGTTGTATGCGAAGCTTGGGAAGTGTGAGTTTTGGCTAGAGCAAGTCTCTTGTCTTGGTCACATTATTTCTGAAGAAGGGCTAGCAGTTGACCCGTCAAAGATTGAAGCAGTTATCGATTGGGAGAGACCGAAAAATGTGACAGAGATTAGAAGTTTTCTGGGTTTGGCAGGCTATTATAGGAGATTTGTCCAAGGCTTTTCGTCTATTGCAGCACCGTTGACTAAGTTAACCCGAAAGAATGTGCCGTTTGTATGGTCAGAGAAGTGTGAAGCTAGTTTTGAAGAGTTGAAAACGAGGTTAACTTCAGCGCCTGTCCTCACCTTACCTTCAGGGAGTGGTGGTTTCGTCATCTTTACGGATGCTTCAGGAGTAGGACTCGGTTGTGTGTTGATGCAGAATGGGAAGGTGATTGCATATGGCTCGAGGCAATTGAAGGAACATGAAAAGAAATATGCAACGCGCGATTTGGAGTTAGCAGCCATAGTTTTCGCATTGAAGATGTGGAGACACTACTTGTACGGAGAAAAATTTGAAGTTCATTCGGATCACCGTAGTCTCCAATACTTGTTCTCTCAAAAGGAATTAAATATGAGGCAGAGAAGGTGGATGGAGTACATCAAGGACTACGATTTTCCGATTATCTATCATCCGGGGAAGGTTAATGTAGTGGCTGATGCTTTGAGTAGGAAATCAGTTTGTTTGGCCAGTTTGCATGGATTTTACAATTTTCAGCAATTTGAAGATTTAGGAGTAGAGTTCCAACCGTTGAGAGAAGGAGTTGTGTTGGCAAATATGACAGTGTCCGAACCAGTCTTCATTCAGAGAATTAAGGACAATCAGATGCAAGATCCAGACTTGGTTAAAATTGTGGAGCATATCTCGGAAAGGCCAGATTTTCAGATGTTGGATGGAGTTTTGTACTTCCGTGGCAGACTTTGTGTTCCTAAGGTAGACAATTTGAAAGATGACATTATGGTAGAGGCTCACAATACGAGGTATTCAGTGCACCCAGGGAGTACGAAGATGTATCAAAATTTGAAGAGTCGTTTTTGGTGGAACAATATGAAAAGAGAGATAGCAGCCTTTGTGTCTAAGTGTATGACTTGTCAATTGGTGAAGGCGGAACATCAGAAACCGCCTGGTCTTTTGCAACCATTAGAAATCCCAGAGTGGAAATGGGAGCACCTGACAATGGATTTTGTATCAGGTTTACCGAATACAAGCAAGGGGAACAATGCCATTTGGATTATCGTGGATCGGTTAACGAAGTCGGCACACTTTATTCCTTTGAAGACCGGTAAGAAGATGCACATGTTGGCTTTAGCGCAGGCTTTTGTTAAAGAGATCGTCAGTCGTCATGGTCAGCCGGTTTCCATCACTTCAGATCGGGATAGTAGATTTGTTTCGAGGTTTTGGAAGACTTTGCATGAATCGATGGGGACGAAGCTTCAATTCAGTACAGCGTACCACCCGCAGACGGATGGCCAGTCGGAAAGGACTATTCAGACCCTCGAGGACATGCTTAGGGCTTGTGTCCTTGATTTCAAGAATCAGTGGGACGAGAATCTATCGCTTTGTGAATTTGCCTACAACAATAGTTACCATTCCAGCATAGGAATGGCCCCTTTTGAAGCGCTATATGGCAGGAAGTGTAGAACCCCCGTGTGTTGGGAAGAAGTCGGAGAACGCAGTTTTCATGGTCCATCTTTAGTTGAGGAAACAAGTGATAAAGTCAGAATTATCCATGAGAGATTGAAGATTGCGAGGAGCCGACAGAAGAGCTATGCTGACGTTCGAAGAAAGGATCTCCAATTCCAAGTTGGAGACAAGGTATTCTTAAAGGTATCTCCGGTCAGAGGGACACTGAGATTTGGGCAGAAAGGCAAATTGTCTAAGAGATTCATTGGACCGTATGAAATCTTGAGTCGAATCGGTGAAGTGGCGTACAGATTAGCTTTGCCTCCAGAACTGTCGGGTGTGCACAACGTGTTTCACGTGTCAATGTTAAGGAAGTATGTTTCAGACCCTTCGCACGTGCTACGACATGAGCCGTTGGATGTCAGAGAGGATGCCACCTACATCGAAAAACCGGCAGAGATTATTGACACTAAAGAGCAAGAACTGAGGAATAGGACAATTCAGTGGGTAAAGATTCGTTGGGAGAACCATGGACCAGAAGAAGCTACTTGGGAGCTTCGTGAGCAAGTTCAAAAGAAGTACCCTCAGCTATTCCCAGAGGTTAGTGATCATTTGGAGGACCAAATGTGATTCTTAGGGGTGGAGGATGTCAGACCCCGACCCAGGTTTGAATATTTAATTATGTTTTAACCGTGATTAGTGGATAAGTGGGGTTAGGGGACGATTAGCTTATTTTATTAAGCTAGATTAGAAGGTTTGATTAGCTTTGAGAACCTTTGATTAGTCTTTGACTTAAGTGTGACACGGGCCGGGGCGCCCGTGGATTATGTGTGAAATGGTTGAGTTTGTTCATGATACTTGAAAAATCCCAATTTATGTGTATTTTGACTTATTTCCTTTAGATCATCAACTTTCATGTTTTGGCCAACTTGATTTTTGTGATCAGAAATCGCGTTTTTCGAGAAAAAGGGTAAAACGGACATTTCACACAAAACCTGTACCCAAATTTCGAAAATTCCAGAAATTGCCAAAAATATACTTTTTGGAAAATAGAAATTTCGCCGATCATTTTTGTCTTCTTCGTCGTTTTCGTTCGGGGCCCGCAAGTACCGTTTCTAGGCTTGTGAAGATCGGGGCCCACAATGACTTGTCTCTTAAGAAGAGAGCTCTTCCCTCTTCTTCCTTCATTCCATTCCAGCAACTTTTCTTGGCTAGGGTTTTTCTCTTCTCCCTTCTCACTCTCTCTCATCTGGAACTCTCACTTGGTGAGGTACTCTTGGAGGATTGATCTCCTCAATCTCTTCCTCCCTCTTCAAGCTTCCTAAGGATACTATTCTTGAGGAGTTTGAGCTAAGAGAAGCCCTCCATTCAAGCCTCTCTTCTTTGTTAGGGTTCCTCAAGGTTAGCATTGGTTTCCTAAACTCAAGATCTTTGCTTTCCTCTCCATTTGGAGTGTTTTAATCCCATTTGCTAAGGTTTTCATTGAGGATTTACAAATGTTGACATTTTAGGGTTTCTTGGGAAAATTTTTGGGGTTTTTGTAGATTTGGAGCTTGAAGCTCTAAGGATTGGTTTAAGGAGTGATTTTGAGCTTATCTTGGCTAAAGGCAAGTATATTCCAACATTAATGTGATGCTTTCCCTCATTTGGTTTTATTTCTTGATTTTTCCCTTTTTGTGTTAATCTTCTTTAGTGTATGGTTTATTATGCTTTAAGGAATCATTGTCATAGCCATCTTAATTATGTTGTTGCTTTACCATGTATGGAAAATTTGTTCTCACTTTGGTTTCTTGGAAAGTTTGTTTCATTGTGCTCAAATGGGTGTTCAAAGGGATGGAAAAGAAGTTTGAATTCTTTAAAAAGTGTGGAGTTTATGTTAATCATATGATTATGGATGATGGTTTGAGGATTTGTAGAGGTTGAGGAGAGGCCCAAGATGTTGTAGAATGGTCTATGGAAGAAAGGAATTGAAATGATCAAGGAAAAGAGGAAGAAAAACACAAAAAAGAAGGAGTTTCTGCACTCGGGCCGGACTGGGCAGGCCCAGTCCGCTCGAGCGACCCACTGGGTCGCTCGAGCGGACCAGGTACTGTCTGGGTCCGCTCGAGCGACCCACTGGGCCGCTCGAGCGACCCAGCTACTGTCTGGGCTCGGGTTTTGGGCCTGATTCAGGGTCCCTTTAGGGTAGTTTGATGGCCCAATTGAAGGTTTTGATAAGCCCATTTCTTAGGTGTTCTTTGGGCCTATTTTAAGGTCAATTCTTGGGCTGTCCTTGGGTCTTATTGTTGGGCTGTGTATGACATGAATTGTGGGCTATGTTAGGGATTGTTTGGGCTTGTTTTCAATGGACTGTTGGGCTTGAATAAGGCCAGCTGTGGGCCTGATTAAAAGGGATTTAAACCTACTTCTAAGGAAGACTTATTCTATATAATTTCAAGCCCACTTCGGGCCTATGTCCAAGCTCAATTCAGCACTAAACTCTCTCCTATAAGTGAAGCCCATTCAACCTTTTCAAGCCTAGAATTCATGATGAGATGTGTCTTGGACTATGACCAATACCACTTAGGAAAACCCTTGAGTCTGAATGTACACTTAATCCCTTGTGATTGTCAACGATCTTCAGTGGCACCAAATCACTTTCTTTTAATGACAATAAAGGGGATCATATGTACATCGAGACTACCCGCTTAGTCAACCGACCCATCATTCATTCTTTTGTATAAAAAGACTTTTGTTTTGGTTCTTTCTCCAATTCTTTTATTGTTTTGGAAATGGGTTACCCCCATATTTTAGAAATGATGAAACTACTCACTTGTTTTGCCTGGCTTTGACCATATGCATTTGTTTGGAGTAGTTCTCTATCAACTTTGGAAATGTATCTTATAAATAGAATTGCATTTCTTTGAGGTTTCGGATTTTCACTAAAATGGCACCACTAGGCTTAGGTCACCTTGTCGGACTGATCATCCGGGTTGGGGTCTTCATTTTGTTTGCCAGCTGCAGTTTGGATTCCGTTTGTACCGACCATGGCAACGGTAATTATCCGGTCCCACGAGTAGTGGCTACGGTTCTGTCTGATAACGACTATGTCGTTCCGGTCCCACGTTTAGTGGCTACGGTTTGTCTGCTCCGGTTACTTCGGTAACAGGAGAATATAGCTTTATGTGGGTTGCCATTGTTTTTATGCATTGATAGTCATCTCATCGCATTTATTTATGTTACTCATCATGACATTGGATTTGTAAACCATCGAGATGTATCTTTTATCTTTACTTCTACATTGTTATTAATCGTGATTTCATCGCAGCTCTTACTTATTATGTCTTGTTTTACTCTCATCCTATTATTGTTGTAATTGCTTGCCAGACCGTCGTGTCTGACTCTCTTTTGTTTGGTGTCAGATGTCGAGCCCCTCGCGGTTGAGGCGCACTTCGAGGCGGAACCTATAGTTCCAGTGGAGGGCGAGTGGCAGCCCGATGATGTCAATTAGACGTCGGGTTGCCTTGGAGCTGCGATCACATTTTGGGGATTTCATGATACACATTTTGGGTTTTTGTTATGGCCATTGTTGGCTTATTTTCTTTTGGGGAAAAATCTGTAATTTATGATTAACTTACTTTTGTATCAACGTTAAACTAACTTTGGGGCCTACAGTAAATGTTTCTCTTTTGATGCTAGTCTCATGCGTTCTCATGTTATATCCGTTTGTGAGACTTTTATGTTTGCTACAAAGCTTCCGCGTAATTCATTTGTATGAAAGTGAGTCTTATATATCACTGTCACGCCCCGAAACCGGGACCTGCAGCGAACCGATCTCGGGGTGCGAAATTTTGGAATAATTTGAAACTTTTTTGTTATAGTTCCCAAGATCCGTGTGAATGAGGATAAACAAATCTCATCACAATCAGAGTATATTTTTCGCGGAAGCTATACATGGTGTTACGACTCAGAATCCGTGGCCATCGGGTTCCGTGTCGCACGCAACCAATATCACAAAGCCATCATAACAGACTGGCATAAATCATAATTCACAACACACTGAGCTGGTAGTAACAAATCTATTATTCCCACATATTCAAGTTACAATTAACAGATGTCTTAATTACAAACCCAAAAGAAAAAGGCTGATAAAGCCATACAAAATATATCCGACTAAACAGAAATACTACCCTCGAAGATTTGATACGGACTCCGGTGCCAAACTTGACATCTAGATGATATCAAAGGGGCAGCCTCTCACGTCAGACCGGCGGTCCCACCGCCTCCTCTGATCAAACACCTACAAACAGAAAAGAGAAGAAACTGGCACCAAACAAAAAGGGTCAGACACGACGGTCTGGCAAGCAAATAAACAAATAATATGAATGAAAGAACATACATAAAACCAGGCGAAATCCTCGTAAACCGAATAAGGAGTCTAACCAATAATAACAATAAATCACGAAAAGACGATCGAAAGACCGAACACGAATATCAAAGCAATAACCGAACAGTCTCTAAAGCATAAATGTCTCGAAAGGATAACCATCCAAGCAAAGCATTTAATAATTGGAAATACATTTAAAAACTGAATAGTAGAAACAATACGATGAGGGTCGATATCGTAAACGTTAAACAAATCAAAGCATAGGAAGCATAACCGACAATAATCATAAACTAAAGTAATATGCGGATAAAACCTAGGCGACCACAAATAGCTAAATCCTCCTATCACCGAAGTAATAAGAGCAAACAGAGCGTAGCCACTAAACGTGGTACTAAACAGAGGATCAGAACCGTAGCCATACAAATGGGACCGGCAGATCATTACCGTTGCCATGGTCGGTACAGACGGAATCCAAGCTGCAGCTGGCGGACAGAGTAAAGACCCCAAGCCGGGTGATCAGCCCGACAAGGTGACCTAAGCCTAGTGGTGCCTTTAGTTTTCAAACTCAAACAGATACAAATCTAACATAATACTAATCCCTTTGGCTCAGGGGCTCGCACCACATAGCTCTGGCCCCGTCTTGCCTCGGGGTTTTTGTTTTCGAAGTCATAGCCTCTTTGGCTCATGGGCTCGCACCACATAGCTCTGGCCCAGTCTTGCCTCGAGGGTTTTATTTTCAAATACGAGTCTTATCAAAACAATAATCTCATCGAAGAAATCCCGAATGTGACGAACATACTCCAAATCTCTTTTCAAATCAAATCGGAGAAAACATACGAATATCTATGGTAAACCGTTCAAATACGCATCGAGGTAATTTGTATAAAATCATACGAGCAACCCTTTCGAACATGGGAAGACACATGATTTTATAACAAATCATCGATGCTATTTAGGTTAGTCCACCAAAGAAAACAAATACAAATACTAATACAAATACAAATACATTTTTCTGACTTGAAATGGAATGGAATTATGTAGGATGACTTAATGATTTACCAAGGAACCATCTCAATGCACAACTATCATTTAAACACTGATTAGTAAAGAGCGCGTTTGATGCCAATGAAAATCCATAATATTTAAATGATAGAGTGCGCATTGAGACTCAGACGATTCCCGGATAATTTTACATGCTTTCATTCTCTCATTGGTCCCATTCCCATTTCACAAATTTCCAAGTGTCAAAGTAATGTCAAAACTCTTCAAAACAGGCCCATAGCTGGCCTTAATTCAAGTCCAAAATAGCCTACTTATTTAGCTCAAAGTATCCCTTTTTAAACAAGGCCTAAACCATTATTAAAACAGTCCAAACACTAAGCTTGATTGGCCCACAAAACACATTTCAAAAACAGCCCAAAGCTAAACATTGATTGGCCCACAAAACATATGTTTAAAACAACCCAAAACTGAACTTGAACTGCCCACAAAACAAGTCTTAAAACAGTCCACAACTGATCTTAAAAACGACCCAAAACTGATTTGAATCAGGCCCACAAACTGATTTTTAAACAGCCCAAAAACTGATTTTTAATCAGGCCCAGGGAACAAGTTTTAAAACCAATCCAAACCAACTATAAAACAGGCCCACCAACCAAATTCTAAAACAGTCCACTAACAGTCATTAAAAACAGTCAAATGTCAGGCCCAAAGATGACCCAACATCAGATCTGAGATGGCCCAATAAACCGTTTTAAAATAACCCAAACTAAACTTGAAACAGGCCCAAAGACAAGCCCAAAGAAGTCCCAAAGAACAGGCCCAAAACTGATCCATAAACGGATCCAAACCAGACCCAGACTGAGCTGGGCCTCGCTCGAGCGGACCCAGGTCCGCTCGAGCGGACCCAGACAGAAGCTGGGTCGCTCGAGCGACCCAGTGGGTCGCTCGAGCGGACCCAGACAGTGCCTGGTCCGCTCGAGCGACCCAGTGGGTCGCTCGAGCGGACTGGGCCTGCCCAATCCGGCCCGAGTGCAGAAAACTTCCATTCTTTGCATTTTTTTTCTGATTTTTCTTGATTCTTTTGCTTCCTTTCCATTCCTACTCAATTCCATGAATTGTTGGGCCCTTCCTTGGCCTTCCAAACACATCAAACCATCCACAAAACATCCTAATTGGCCCAAACATAAAACTTTTTAAAGCAAAGCTTAATTGAACCCCATGCTTAACATAAAGAGGACTAATTTTACAAGATGAACAAAGTGAAAACCAAATTCCCTACTCATTATACAATAACAACAAAAGTGGAAATCAATATAACCTTGCTTCATTCATTCAATGCCAATCCATAAACCATGAAAAATTGAATAAAATAAAGAAGAAAAACCATGAAGCTTAACAATAACACAAAAACATCATATTAATTGTCAAATTCACTTGCCTTGAGTCAAGAGAAGATGTAAAACACTCCATGAAAGTCCTCTAATGGCCTCAAGCTCCCAAAATCATAAAACCCCCAAATAGCTCATGGAAAACCCTAAAAATCCAATCCATTGTAAACCTTCATGAAAACCCATTGCATGTGGGATTAAAACACTCCAAATGAGGAGGAAAACAAGGATGAAAAGAAAAGAGAACCATTGCTAACCTTTGGGTGCCCCAAACAAGAAGAAGAGCTTGAAAGATGGGTCTTCTCTAGCTCAAACATCTCAAAAATGGTGTCTAGGGGAAGCTAGGAAGATGGGGAAGAAGAAGAGGAGCTCAAATCTCCATTTAGCATCAAGGGAGGAGGGATACATGAGGAGAGAGAAAGGGGGCTGGGAGAAACCCTAACCCCACTTTGTTGCAGGAAATGAGAGAAAGAATGGGGGAGACAAGAAGAGCCAATGGCTTTTATAGAGAAAATGGGCTGGGCCCCATGGGCCCCAAACTCACCAAGGCTGAAACTAATGTTTGCGGGTCCCGAATGAAAACGACGAAGAAGACAAAAACGATCGGCGAAATATCTACTTTCCAAAAAGTATAATTTCCCCAATTTCTGGAATTTTCGAAATTCATGGACAGATTTAGGGTGAAAAGTCAGTTTTGCCCTTTTTCTCGAAAAACGCATTTTCTGCTCATCAAATCAAAATGGTTAAAATATGAAAGTTGTTAAACTTCATAAAATAAGTCGAAATACACCAAATCCAGAATTTTTAGAAATCCGAAGTAATTTCTCCTAAAAATACAAATCATATAAACCGGGTCAAACCAAAGTCAACGGTCTTCAAAATCTCAAAGGCTATGGAAAAATCTAGTCAAACTCAAAAACAAGATCAAACTAAATCAAATCTCACTTAACGAGTTAAACCACGATTAAAAACAATACTAAACAAAAGAACTGGGGTCGGGATCTTACATCCTCCCCCCCTTAGAATCCATTTGGTCCTCCAAATGGCTTAAACCAATCGAAATCAAAAACTCAAAAGACAAACGAAAACACTGACAACCTATGCTAGACCTTGGTGACTGAGAGACCTCTTATCAAATCTGACGTTGAGATGCACCTGCAAACAACATTCTGACTCAGTTGAAGGCTTCACACTGTTCCACATATCTGCCCGAAAACAAACTTCTCTGACCGAACTGGTGCCCAACACTCCTAAGTATCCTCGGTGTCATCTGTCGTTCCTGCATTGAATCATTTCTTTTACTCACCTTGTTAGTCACTGTCGGTCCAAAGGACTGTAAGTTCTGTCTCTTTTTATCAGCTTGGAATTCTGTGGCTTATGCTCCTGACGCTTGTACGAAGATGTGATCGTAGACATGCCTTCACTGAAAAATCTTCATCCCGAAAAATTCTGGAATGCAGTATTCCTACTTATACTGTACCATTCAGACTCTGGCTTCTAAGAATACCGTCAATCCTTCTTCATTCCGAAATCACAACTCCAAATTCTAATCTTTCTGTGCTGTACTCTGAATTCTTGCCTATATCTGATTCCATCTGCTTGTTGTTCTTGATCTTCTGCTTGATACTGTGTCATCAAGAAAACACATCTGCCAATCTGATGTCAATCCCTGAAGAACTGAAACTTTCAATCCAAGTCTTGAATGATGTCGATTCTCTCATAAATCCAACTTTATCTCCAGCTGAACCAATATATATCCTGACATCCATCAACCCTTCAATTCCGTACACTTCCAACTCCAACCAAAGGTTATTACAACTCATTCCATTCAATGCAAAACAAATCTTAAAATCTTAAACATAGGAACTAAAACTATTACTTAGTTGGATTCCATCATTTTAAAACATAGTAGAAACTGAACTTCCAAATTATCAAATAAAGCTTAATAAATAAGGTTCATCAAAATTTGAATATGAAACAACATTATTCGTTTTGAAATTCATATTTTCATAACCCCATAAATCATTGAAACACCCAACAATTTCAAATCAGGATTTCAAAAAAATAAATCAAATTCATGTAGTATGACCATACATTAAATTTTGCAAAAATCTGAGTGTTAATTGCGCACTCAACCTTGTTGAAATCTGAACTCATTTGTTCATAAAAATCCTGTAGAAATTTAAACACAAAAACCCTTAGGAAATTCATTTTGCATAGCCAAAGAAAATCAATCAACGAAATAGAAATTTCACACTGTGCTTGAAAAAGTAACACAATTTTAGTTACAAGCTTTTAAAGACCAATCTTGAAAACAAAATCATGCGACTCATGAAAAGAGTATAATGACATAATTTATTTCAGAATAAGCTTTAAAGAAGAAACATAAATCCATTTTTAAACATTACAAGGATAAACCATAGATATTAATGAAAACATATCAAAGATGAAAACATCAAGAAAAATCATTTTAAATAAGAAATGGACATCCACATTACTGAGGTACTCCCTTGCATCTGCACGTTGTCCAATCCAACACCTTATAAGTCGGTAAAGCCCACAAAGTTTCTTCTGCTGCCAAACATTACCTTGACTACAACTAACCATCCACTTGGTAATGCCTTTGAAAACTGCACTGGCAAAGCTACAAGTTATAGAAATTCTCAACCAAAATTATGACCATGCTCGTCGAATCCGAGGAAATCCCTGAGTTCCTTGCACCACTCCAAATCTTACTAACTAAAGTCACTTCTCCCTTCATAAAAATTGCCAACTAATGTGTCTCCTGCAGTCCTTCATCTTGGAAAGATGGTCTAAGTTCCCCCAAAAATCCACATTCGCTTACCTTAGTGCATTGCATGACGATCTCCGATTAGCTGAAAGGGGATCTTCAACTACTGCTCGAGTCCAACTCTGACGGGCAAATGCACAAATCTTCTCTCAATACCCACATTGAAGATGCTGAAGGCTGAAAGTCTGCTGATGTTCTCCGAAAACAACATACTGAATCTAGAAGGTTCTCAGTCTCCGACACAAACACAGACAAAAGACACTGAACAAAGCATGGAGACTTTAAATTCTCCACCACTAAGGAGGAAATTTGGCCATCCAAATCTCCTAACAACACGAACTAAAAGAAAAGACAAGCAAAATCTCCCGAACTGAAAGAAAAGCCGACTCAAATCCAACGAAACAAAGACACGGGAAAACAAATCGACACAATCTAACGAATCCTCACCACACGTCTTAATGTCTCTAGAGTATTTTATTTCCTAGAAACTAACCAGCTCTGATACCAAACCTGTCACGCCCCGAAACCGGGACCTGCAGCGAACCGATCTCGGGGTGCGAAATTTTGGAATAATTTGAAACTTTTTTGTTATAGTTCCCAAGATCCGCGTGAATGAGGATAAACAAATCTCATCACAATCAGAGTATATTTTTCGCGGAAGCTATACATGGTGTTACGACTCAGAATCCGTGGCCATCGGGTTTCGTGTCGCACGCAACCAATATCACAAAGCCATCATAACAGACTGGCATAAATCATAATTCACAACACACTGAGCTGGTAGTAACAAATCTATTATTCCCACATATTCAAGTTACAATTAACAGATGTCTTAATTACAAACCCAAAAGAAAAAGGCTGATAAAGCCATACAAAATATATCCGACTAAACAGAAATACTACCCTCGAAGATTTGATACGGACTCCGGTGCCAAACTTGACATCTAGATGATATCAAAGGGGCAGCCTCTCACGTCAGACCGGCGGTCCCACCGCCTCCTCTGATCAAACACCTACAAACAGAAAAGAGAAGAAACTGGCACCAAACAAAAAGGGTCAGACACGACGGTCTGGCAAGCAAATAAACAAATAATATGAATGAAAGAACATACATAAAACCAGGCGAAATCCTCGTAAACCGAATAAGGAGTCTAACCAATAATAACAATAAATCACGAAAAGACGATCGAAAGACCGAACACGAATATCAAAGCAATAACCGAACAGTCTCTAAAGCATAAATGTCTCGAAAGGATAACCATCCAAGCAAAGCATTTAATAATTGGAAATACATTTAAAAACTGAATAGTAGAAACAATACGATGAGGGTCGATATCGTAAACGTTAAACAAATCAAAGCATAGGAAGCATAACCGACAATAATCATAAACTAAAGTAATATGCGGATAAAACCTAGGCGACCACAAATAGCTAAATCCTCCTATCACCGAAGTAATAAGAGCAAACAGAGCGTAGCCACTAAACGTGGTACTAAACAGAGGATCAGAACCGTAGCCATACAAATGGGACCGGCAGATCATTACCGTTGCCATGGTCGGTACAGACGGAATCCAAGCTGCAGCTGGCGGACAGAGTAAAGACCCCAAGCCGGGTGATCAGCCCGACAAGGTGACCTAAGCCTAGTGGTGCCTTTAGTTTTCAAA
Organism: Litsea cubeba; assembly: GCA_012931725.1. Taxonomy (NCBI): domain Eukaryota; kingdom Viridiplantae; phylum Streptophyta; class Magnoliopsida; order Laurales; family Lauraceae; genus Litsea; species Litsea cubeba. The sequence continues at coordinate 36,882,914 of CM022950.1, forward strand.
CTCAAACAGATACAAATCTAACATAATACTAATCCCTTTGGCTCAGGGGCTCGCACCACATAGCTCTGGCCCCGTCTTGCCTCGGGGTTTTTGTTTTCGAAGTCATAGCCTCTTTGGCTCATGGGCTCGCACCACATAGCTCTGGCCCAGTCTTGCCTCGAGGGTTTTATTTTCAAATACGAGTCTTATCAAAACAATAATCTCATCGAAGAAATCCCGAATGTGACGAACATACTCCAAATCTCTTTTCAAATCAAATCGGAGAAAAACATACGAATATCTATGGTAAACCGTTCAAATACGCATCGAGGTAATTTGTATAAAATCATACGAGCAACCCTTTCGAACATGGGAAGACACATGATTTTATAACAAATCATCGATGCTATTTAGGTTAGTCCACCAAAGAAAACAAATACAAATACTAATACAAATGCAAATACATTTTCTGACTTGAAATGGAATGGAATTATGTAGGATGACTTAATGATTTACCAAGGAACCATCTCAATGCACAACTATCATTTAAACACTGATTAGTAAAGAGCGCGTTTGATGCCAATGAAAATCCATAATATTTAAATGATAGAGTGCGCATTGAGACTCAGACGATTCCCGGATAATTTTACATGCTTTCATTCTCTCATTGGTCCCATTCCCATTTCACAAATTTCCAAGTGTCAAAGTAATGTCAAAACTCTTCAAAACAGGCCCATAGCTGGCCTTAATTCAAGTCCAAAATAGCCTACTTATTTAGCTCAAAGTATCCCTTTTTAAACAAGGCCCTAAACCATTATTAAAACAGTCCAAACACTAAGCTTGATTGGCCCACAAAACACATTTCAAAAACAGCCCAAAGCTAAACATTGATTGGCCCACAAAACATATGTTTAAAACAACCCAAAACTGAACTTGAACTGCCCACAAAACAAGTCTTAAAACAGTCCACAACTGATCTTAAAAACGACCCAAAACTGATTTGAATCAGGCCCACAAACTGATTTTTAAACAGCCCAAAAACTGATTTTTAATCAGGCCCAGGGAACAAGTTTTAAAACCAATCCAAACCAACTATAAAACAGGCCCACCAACCAAATTCTAAAACAGTCCACTAACAGTCATTAAAAACAGTCAAATGTCAGGCCCAAAGATGACCCAACATCAGATCTGAGATGGCCCAATAAACCGTTTTAAAATAACCCAAACTAAACTTGAAACAGGCCCAAAGACAGGCCCAAAGAAGTCCCAAAGAACAGGCCCAAAACTGATCCATAAACGGATCCAAACCAGACCCAGACTGAGCTGGGCCTCGCTCGAGCGGACCCAGACAGTGCCTGGTCCGCTCGAGCGACCCAGTGGGTCGCTCGAGCGGACTGGGCCTGCCCAGTCCGGCCCGAGTGCAGAAAACTTCCATTCTTTGCATTTTTTTTTCTGATTTTTCTTGATTCTTTTGCTTCCTTCCATTCCTACTCAATTCCATGAATTGTTGGGCCCTTCCTTGGCCTTCCAAACACATCAAACCATCCACAAAACATCCTAATTGGCCCAAACATAAAACTTTTTAAAGCAAAGCTTAATTGAACCCCATGCTTAACATAAAGAGGACTAATTTTACAAGATAACAAAGTGAAACCAATTCCCTACTCATTATACAATAACAACAAAAGTGGAAATCAATATAACCTTGCTTCATTCATTCAATGCCAATCCATAAACCATGAAAATTGAATAAAATAAAGAAGAAAAACCATGAAGCTTAACAATAACACAAAAACATCATATTAATTGTCAAATTCACTTGCCTTGAGTCAAGAGAAGATGTAAAACACTCCATGAAAGTCCTCTAATGGCCTCAAGCTCCCAAATCATAAAACCCCCAAATAGCTCATGGAAAACCCTAAAAATCCAATCCATTGTAAACCTTCATGAAAACCCATTGCATGTGGGATTAAAACACTCCAAATGAGGAGGAAAACAAGGATGAAAAGAAAAGAGAACCATTGCTAACCTTTGGGTGCCCCAAACAAGAAGAAGAGCTTGAAAGATGGGTCTTCTCTAGCTCAAACATCTCAAAAATGGTGTCTAGGGGAAGCTAGGAAGATGGGGAAGAAGAAGAGGAGCTCAAATCTCCATTTAGCATCAAGGGAGGAGGGATACATGAGGAGAGAGAAAGGGGGCTGGGAGAAACCCTAACCCCACTTTGTTGCAGGAAATGAGAGAAAGAATGGGGGAGACAAGAAGAGCCAATGGCTTTTATAGAGAAAATGGGCTGGGCCCCATGGGCCCCAAACTCACCAAGGCTGAAACTAATGTTTGCGGGTCCCGAATGAAAACGACGAAGAAGACAAAAACGATCGGCGAAATATCTACTTTCCAAAAAGTATAATTTCCCCCAATTTCTGGAATTTTCGAAATTCATGGACAGATTTAGGGTGAAAAGTCAGTTTTGCCCTTTTTCTCGAAAAACGCATTTTCTGCTCATCAAATCAAAATGGTTAAAATATGAAAGTTGTTAAACTTCATAAAATAAGTCGAAATACACCAAATCCAGAATTTTTAGAAATCCGAAGTAATTTCTCCTAAAAATACAAATCATATAAACCGGGTCAAACCAAAGTCAACGGTCTTCAAAATCTCAAAGGCTATGGAAAAATCTAGTCAAACTCAAAAACAAGATCAAACTAAATCAAATCTCACTTAACGAGTTAAACCACGATTAAAACAATACTAAACAAAAGAACTGGGGTCGGGATCTTACAATCACTATTGGATCGGATCCCGTGAATCCTTACCGCGGAAACCTGTGGGAAACTAGCGTGTGCGGGCGGAATTTTCTGGCCCGTCGCGCCGCGTCCCCGAATTAGGGCCTCGTTTAGCGGGACCTCGGTCCGGGGGCGTGACACTCATGGATAGTAGACTCAGAAGCCACTAATCATATCTGCAATTCATTGCAGGGGTTTCAGATAATGCAGAGAATTGAGAAAGGAGAGTTTGCTTTTACAGTCGGAACTGGAGCTAAAGTTTGGGCAGTTGCAGTAGGAGTAGTTACCTTACATTTTCCATGTGTTAGGATATTAGTTTTAAATAATGTTTTCTATGTTCCGGACATGAGGAGGAATTTAATTTCAGTTTCCAGATTAATTGAATTTAATTATTCAGTTTCTTTCCATTCTGGTGTTGATATCAGTAGAGATGGAAATTTTATATGTTCCGGTAGAATACATGACAACTTATTTTATATATATCCTATTGCTCCCACACTGCATAATGTATAACAAGAAAACTCAACTTCCCTTAAAAGGAAGGTATCTTCAATCAATGACACATATCTTTGGCACTTACGTTTGGGTCACATTAACCTAAAAAGGATTCAGAGGTTGGTAGAAGATGGGCCTCTAAGCTCATTAGATTTCGAACCTTTTCCTCAGTGCGAATCTTGTCTCAAGGGAAAGATGACCAAACGGTCATTCTCTGGAAAGGGACTAAGGTCAAATGAGTTGTTAGAATTGATTCACACTGATGTGTGTGGTCCTATGAACAAACCGGCTCGAGGAGGGTATGAGTATTACATCACCTTCACCGATGATTACTCTAGGTATGGATATGTATACTTAATGCGACGCAAGTCTGAGGCGTTTGATAAGTTCAAGCAATTCAAGGCTGAGGTGGAGCTACAACTAGGGAAACATATCAAAGTCCTTCGATCTGATCGAGGTGGCGAGTACCTCCTGGGTGAGTTCAAGGAGTACCTCACACAACATGGGATTGTGTCTCAGTTGTCTGCACAGGGTACACCCCAGCAAAATGGGTAGCAGAGAGAAGAAACCGTACCCTTCTTGATATGGTAAGGTCCATGATGATGTTAGTTTTATGGACTCAATCCAGTAGATGATATAATAAATTGATTAAATTCTTTATTTATTCATATATTCATGCTTTCCTTTCATGAGATGAATGGTGATTTATTATATACTTGCACATAACCAATACGAATGACATGATGGTTCATGAGATGAACCGGGGTCCACAAGTATATTAGATGTAACACATGTGTATGGATGAGATCCACATACGGGAGACATGTGTGACAAATCTTATACTTAAATATCTTCACAACCAGTGATGAGACTGGACATCTCATACTGACAAGGTTGCAGCACTTTGATCACTATGAGATAGTGTGATTTGTCTCGATCATCAGAATGGAAGATTCTGGATCATAGTGTTGGTACATTGGATGTATTGAAGGACCATGAGAAGCACCTTATAAACACTGTCTTTATTTTAAGGTCTGCTCTCATAATTCCCTAGCAATAGGCTCTCAATCCTGAGACATTAATGAACTCAAGTTTCTATCTATTCATTTGCTTTGAGTCACCATTGAGTGAGGCCAACTGTAGGTCAACACCTCGGTGATTTGGGTACATGGTAGTAGAGCTGTGGGAACATTCAATAGTCAAGAAGGAATCTATCTCTAATATCCCCTTCTGCCAATTAATGGATTTATCATTGGTAAGTGCGCACCCATTCCGATTAAGAGTTAATTGGAAAGGTACCTATTGATCATTATAATTAATTGGGGCTTAAGGATAATAAGATATGGATCTATTTTGGAAGACAGGTCCAATTGATCCATGGATATTGATAGAGGGGTCTACTTGTGGTAATGTGGAAGTTTAGGGTCTTCTATGTAATATTCCTAAGACTGGAGTTCAATTGCATTTATATAGTGGAGTTATTTGCAATTAACTGTGGGCCCGGATTACACATGAGATGTGGGGTCGCGTGTCCCAGTTGGAGCCAGCTTTCTAAGGAATCCCTAGTGGTCCCCACGCTAGCCCAATTATTAGAAAGTATCTAATTCTAGTTGAACTCTAAAAGGAAAGTTACTATTTCTAGTAGAAGTGAGACTTCTAATAGTGGTAATAGTAGACTTACTAATTTTAGTAGAAGTGAGACTTCTATTTTAATTAGAAAGGAATTAGAAAGATACTAATCATATTTGAAGTGAGACTTCTAATTATGATATGGTAAGTTACTAATTAATGGAAGTAAGACTTCTATTGTAATTAGTAAAGAAGAGACAACTTGCAAAAGTTATAAATAAGAGGAGAGGATGCCTTGGACGTCCATGCTTGCTCCTTCCATTGGGATTCACGCCCAAGGCTCTCTAAGTGCAAGTGTTGCACGAGCTCTTCTCCTCTTCCCTCTTCTAGTTCTCTTTCTAGTTCCTCCCTAGAGTTCCTAGTAGTTTTCTCTTGGAGATCCCACCATCTTCTTGAGAAAAGGAGAATCTGATACGGGTCATAGCGTGGAAGATCAAGAGGTCTTGGAGATCCTTATTTGATTAGTGAAAGCGTTTCATCATCAAAGAAAGACGCAACTTCTCCATTAGAGCACAACCGAGCTCCAAAGGTATAATCCACTTCCTTGCATGTTGTAGATTATTATGGATGCTTGTTAGTTGCTGTTTCTATCTTCTAGATAGATTATATTTACTGATCATAATGACTGAGATTGAGGACATAGATCTTGGATTGGGTTTTATAGCCTTGTGGATAGTTGATCCCTGCGTCAAGTGGGTCAAAAGTTTTTGAAACCTATCCTAGAGGCCCACCCTATTTCCAACAGATGAGTCATGCAACCCTACCTATATCTTTTAAAGGGAAATGCCCTAGAAGCAGCAGCATACATTTTAAATCTGGTACCTTCTAAATCAGTACCTAGGACACCCCAAGAAATGTGGACAAGTCGAAAACCTAGTTTAAGACATATCCACATTTGGGGTTGTCCAGCCTATGTACTGAATGATAAAGCTACCAAGCTGGAACCCAGATCGGAAATGTGCTACTTCATTGGGTATCCTAAGGGAACGAGAGGTGGCATCTTTTATCATCCAAAGGAGCAAAAAGTGCTCATCAGCACTCATGCTAGGTACTTTTAGGATGATTGTATGATGCACCGAGAGCTTAGTTGTAAAGAAACCCTTGAGGAGATTCTTCCGGGATCTCCTATAACATCTGTACCAGATCCTGAGACAGTAGATGAACAAGATATTCCTTTAAACACTCCGGAGCCTCGTCGTAGTGGGAGAGTTTCTAGACAGCCAGAAAGATATCTAAGAGTGTCTTTTAAGACAGACTCTGAGGATCTAGTTGAGGATCCTGCTAGTTATGATGAAGCAGTAATGGATATAGATGCTGACATGTGGCAGCAAGCGATGAAATCTGAAATGGATTCTTTGTATTCCAATCAAGTCTGGGAACTTGTAGATGCACCTGAAAGGATTAAACCCATAGGGTGCAAGTGGATCTATAAGAGGAAGAGAGGAGTGGATGGGAAGGTGGAAACCTTCAAAGCAAGACTGGTGGCGAAATGATATACTCAGAAAGAGGGTATCGATTATGAGGAAACCTTTTCACCAGTAGCCATGCTTAAGTCCATAAGGATTCTCTTGGCCATCGCTTGTCATTATGACTACGAGATATGGCAGATGGATGTCAAGACTACTTTTCTTAATGGAAGTCTTGACGAATGCATCTATATGATGCAACCAGAGGGCTTCATTGCTAGTGGCCAAGATAACATGGTTTGTAAACTTAAGAAGTCCATTTATGGACTTAAGCAAGCATCTAGAGCATGGAACATCAAGTTTAATCAGGCAGTCAAATCCTTTGGCTTTGATCAAAACATTGATGAACCATGTGTGTATAAGAAAGGAAGTGGAAAAGCAGTTGCATTTTTGGTTCTATATGTAGATCACATATTACTCATAGGAAATGATGTAGGTTTATTGTCATCCACAAAGGTTTGGTTATCCTCTCAATTTCAGATGAAGGATTTGGGTGAGGCCAACTATATCTTAGGGATCAAGCTTTTGCGTGATCGCAAGAATAAGATGTTCGCCCTATCCCAATCTTCATACATTGAGAAAATATTGGTCAAATTTAACATGCATGACTCCAAGAAGGGCCTCCTACCTTCTAGACATGGAGTACCACTGTCCCGAGATCAATGTCCAAAGGCATCTGAGGAGATAGAGAACATGAGGAGAGTTCCATATGCATCCGCTGTTGGAAGCCTCATGTATGCTATGTTATGTACTAGACCAGATATTTGCTTTGCCGTTGGCATGGTTAGCAGATATCAGTCAAACCCTGGACCTATGCATTAGACAGCTGTTAAGCATATATTCAAGTATCTTCGGAGAACGAAAGATTATATGCTAACCTTTCGAGCAGATGATCTAACGCCTTTGGCGTATACAGACTCTGATTTCCAATCTGATAAAGATGCCAGAAAGTCTACTTCAGGGTACGTCTTTACTCTATCAGGAGGGGCTATATCATGGAGAAGTGTCAAGCAATCCTGTACTGCTGATTCTACCATGGAAGCAGAGTATGTGACGGCATCAGAAGCTGCGAAGGAAGTGGTATGGCTCAGAAAATTCCTGTTGGAATTGGGAGTTGTTCCTACAGTGCATAAACCGATTGTCATGTACTGCGATAACACTGGTGCTGTAGCACAGTGCAAAGAGCCCAGGAATCACAAGAAAGGCAAGCACATTTAGAGAAAGTACCACTTGATCTGGGAATTCATTCAGGATGGAGAGATAGTGGTGGAGCAGATTGCTTCGGCAAATAACTTAGCTGACCCATTCACTAAGACTCTTACTGAGAAAGTCTTCACTTCTCATGTTGAGTCTATGGGTGTTAGGTTAGGAAGTAGTGATCTTTAGTGCAAGTGGGACTTTGTTGGGATTGGTGTATGCCCTAAAGCACACTAGCTGCACTCTCATCTTTTGTTACTGGATATTTACTGGTTATTTAATGGAATGACTCTTTTATGCTTAATCATGTATATATATATGGTTGTGTAAGGCCCATTGTTTCTAGTAAATGAATTAGGTGTGTAGTGTCTACACACAGATAGGTCTAATTCATGGACACTGGAAACATCATATTTGTTCATAACTGAGAGATGGAGCTGGGCACTTTATCTTGGTATAAGTTATAATGAGAGACTCTCCTGTATTCAGGGTGACTTACCTAAGTCATGGGAGGGCTTTCCCGGATTCATCTCATTAGTGCATATACAATGCATTGAACAGGACCATGGTAGGTGTGATCTCTAAAATAGTACTATCACAGAGAGAGATCAAGTCACCTCATGCTACTGAGTGACCGGTGCTCTTAATCTTGAGCATTTGTGGATGAACTGACGAAGTCAAGTTCTTGTGCTTTAATTCACTATGGGTGAGATTCTTTTCATACGTCAACAGCTCTGTGTTTTAGGTACTCGGACTTGATCAGTTGGGACGTGCAGATGCAATAAAGAATCTATGCCATCTAATGATGGAATGATCGTCCCCTTAGAATTATCCGATTGATCATCAAAATCTAAGATCTTAGTATATGGATGTTCCATATGGATATTGAACTTGTGGGTCGCTCCCTGGATCAAGAGAATGATATCCGAATGATGATTATGTTAAGGATATGAAGTTCTAAGGTTTCGATGTAATCGGGAAGGTTGATAGTACATGTGATAACCTGACTCGATTATGGATGTTACATAGACGGGCATTCAGATCATTACACTTGTAGGTCGAAGACAACCGTCATTTTATGACGAGCTTATTATATTATATATTTGTCCTTGGAGTTCAACCATAACTCTTTAGTGGAATGAGTTAAGGTTAAAATGGTCTTAATGTTGCAATGGGTTTAGGATGGACATTTTGGTCATTTTGGGAGCCAATGGCAAATATGTCTTTTGGTCCCTTCTCTAGTCACTTACCAAGATTGGCATAGTTTCCTAAAATGTTTAGATAACATTTGGATGAATTATTTTAGTGGAAAAATAATTTTGAGTTTAAATTCAAATAGGCCTTTGATGGCATACATGAATTTAATTCTAGATAAATTGTATGTGGGCCATGGTGTGCATTATCATGAGGGACGTCCGTAATGGGATTTCCATGGGTAAGGTTTCCAATTTTGAGTAGGTCTCTCTACTTGGAAGGTTGGGCTCCTCTTTGGATTAGTATTCCTATGAGAAAGTTTCCTTTTTAGATTAGGAACTTAAAATTAGTAAGTGTTGTACAACTAGGATTACTAATTGCATGGGAAGTTCCTTAATTTCCTTTTCTAATTGGATTGTATCTAAAAGGAAATAAATCTTTAGATTATACTTTCCTTTTAGGACAACTTTGAGAATTAGGAGAGATAACTTTTTGGGAAAGCTTCAACAAAGTTTTTATAAAAGAAACCTCATACAAGCCTTGGACGTCCAACACACATAGTGAAGCACAAGGAGTGCCACACGTCCAGCTTTGGGTTCTTTCTTCTTCATTGAAGATAGTTCAAAGTCTGAGATTTTTCCTTGGAGAAATAGTTCTCAATTCCTAGATTAAGATCCCACCATCTTAGCCAATCAGATTTGGAAGTGAGATAGCGAAGAAGATCAAAGGCAATACTACTGCAGAAAATTCCAGCAACTTGTTTGCTAATTGCAAGTCTGAGTTCGGGCCTTTGGATCTATTTTTTCAGAGATTTGAAGCCTACAAATCTTCGAGGTAATAGTCTTCTTCATTCTCCTTTAATTATACACTTGTTGGTCGCGAATTCATGGAGTTCTCATGCGATCTCTATGGCTGATTTATGCTGCCCAAATCAGATTTTTTTAAAATCTGTCATGTTACAAATTAGCCATGAATGTCTTCCACTAATTCAGATCTGAATCGCAGTTTCTTTCACATGAACCATCATGTCATTCGTATTGGTTATGTGCATATATATAATAAATCACCATTCATCTCATGAAAAGTAAGCATGAATATATGAATAAATAAAGAATTTAATAAATTTATTATATCATCTACTGGATTGAGTCCATAAAACTAACAATCTCCCACTTGGGCTTAATGCCAGATAGAGTTGCATCTCATGCACATCCCTTTTACATCCTGCTCAAAGACTTTGGTAGTCAAAGGCTTAGTAAAGGGATCTACGAGATTGTCTACAGAGGCTATCTTGGTGATCGTACATCACCTCTCTGCACAATCTATCTAACCATGTATAACTTCCTCTGTACATGCTTTTTGGCTCTTCGTTTCCTTGGACTTAGCGGCTACCCTTCTGTTATCACAGTAAACTGTGAGTGGCTGTCCTGCCAAAAATACCACTCCAAGTTCCATAAGGAATCTTTTGAGTCAATCTGCTACCTTAGCTACTTCTCAAGCTGCTACAACATAAGCACATACCCAGAAGTTGATTTCCTGGAATCCTGATCTGACTAGTAGTCAGTATCTATGTAATCGACTGGAATGAACTCATCACTGCTATAACTCAACATGTGATCTCTAGTCCTTCTCAAGTATTCGAGAACACATCTTACAACAGTCAATGATAAAGACCTGGGCTAGACTTATATCTACTGACTAGGCGTACTGTGTGACAGATATCCGGTCTAGTACAAAGCATAGCTTACCGTACCAGAACCTTATTTATGTACACATCATTGGGATAAGCCTATCATCCTATTTTTCCAGTCTCAATGGAAATTTATCCTTAGGATGTACCTGGCTTCTCCAAAGTCCTTTATTATCAAAAGTCTTAGCCAACCAAAACTTTTACAGTTGACGATATCCGATAATGATGTCGTCGACATATAATACCAGAAAAAACTACCCTGCCTTCTTGACTTTTCATTTACACATGACTTATCCGGATTCTGACAAAAATCAAATGACTTGATTTCCTTGTCAAGGCGGATGTTCCTGTTTCGGGATACCTGCTTTAATCCACAAATAGACTTATGCAGCCTACAAGCTCTTTGCACTTGGTTATTAGCTATAAAACCGTCTGTCTGCATCATATAGATGTCTTCCTCAATATTGCTGTCATGAGATGCTGTCTTGACATCCATATGCCAAATCTCGTCACCGAGATGAACTGCAATGGAGAAGAGTATCCGGATGGAACTCTTCCATCTGGCTCTCCTTTTCTCTTATAGACTCACTTGCACCCAATAGGTTTGCTATTGGCAGGCAAGTCCACAAGTATCCAGACCTGGTTAGAGTACAAAGACTCCGCCTCAGCTTTCATAGCATCTAACCAACGTCCCAAAACTATGTCATTAACTGCTTTATCATAGTTACAGGGATTTTTTACACCGGTTACACCGGGATTGCCTTGTAAGACTTTCCCTAGACCGAGAACTTGTCAAGGGTCCTGACAATACTCCCACTATGACAAGGCACTGGTGTAACTACTGGGTCAAGTATGGGCGGATTTTCTTTAAAGTTTTGTTATTCTTGGATTTGGAATTCATTTCTCTTGAATTTCTTCCTAGATAACCATTTTCAAAGATTTCCAGTTAATCTTATAATCTCCCTCCAGAAAACCGCATTGGTGCTTCGAAGCACTTTTTGCTCTCTGGGATTATAGAGCAACCAACCTTTAGTTCCTTTTGGGATAGAATATAAATATATATACTTCCGACTTCGATTCCAACTAATCCGTCTTATCCTTCAGCACGTGTGCCGGACAACCCTAAAAACGTTGTAGACTAGGCTTTCGCCCTGTCCATAACTCCCTGGAAGTCTCAAGTATAGACTTAGATGGAATGAGGTTTAGTATATATATTTTAGTTTCCATATCCCAAAATATAGGTAATCCATAGAAACTCAATCATAGACTTGATCATATCTAAAAGAGTCATGTTCCTTCTTTCTACTACTCCGTTCTGTTGAGGCAAACCAGGAGCAGACTACTGGGATCAAATCCCAGTTTCTGATAAGTATCCCATAAAATTAGCGGAGAGATATTTTCCTCATCGATTTCATCAAAGAGTATTTATACTTTTACCTAATTGCTTTTCCGCTTCCGCTCGAAACTCTTTGAACTATTCAAAAATCTCGGACTTGGGTGCATAAGGTATATGTATCTATATCTCTAGTAATCATCAGTGAAAGTGATGAAATACCCGTATCAATCTCTCATTCTAATATTATGAGTCCATACACATCAGTATATACTATCTCCAATAAATCTTTGGCCCTACTGCCCTCAGATGAATAAGGGTATTTTGGTCATTTTGCCTTCCAGACAAGATTTACAGACAGGCATTGATTCTACCACCAATGAAGGCAAGATACCATCTTTTACTAGCCTGTTAATCCTATTTAGATTTATATGACCTAACCTCTTAGGTGCCAAAGTTTGTTGGATTAGATGAAGGTGACTACCTCTTTAATGATGGTCTATTATTAACATCAGTGTCATGTATCTCATACATTGTGGGAGTTAACAAATAAAATCCATTGATTACCATGTCAGAATATATAAGAGTACCGCTCCTTTTTAAGACAATTTAATTACCAAAAGTAACAGAATAACTCTTATTCATCATACTAGAAATTAAAATTCCGTCTTAAAATGGTACATATAATGTATCTGACAAAATCAACTTAATATTTGAAAATAACTAAGTTACTACTCCTACTGACACTGCTTCTGCCTTGGCTTCCGATCCCAGGTTAACAATGATTTCTCCGTCATTAATCCCCCTGGTTACCTGTAACTCCTACAACATATTACTGATGTAATTACTTGCACAGAAGTCTACATACCGGGATTCTGAAGTACTAGTTGCAAAACTAACTTCATAAACAAGTGACTCAATCATACCTGAGGTCTTTTCCTTTGACAGAAATCGTGGACAATTCCTCTTCCAATGTCCTATCATACCACAGTGAAAACAGTTTCCCTTTGCTCTCGTATCCTTGACCTTGGCCACACCACTAGTGGAACCATACTCCACCTTAGGACCTTTGATGACTGATTTCTTTTTGCTATCCCAGTCTTTGCCTTTCGGTTTAGACTTAGCAAATGACTTTTCTGTCATGAGGGCAGTTGGTCTTTTCTTCATGATTTCCTCAAACGCTACTAGCTGGCGAGACAGCTCAGCTATGGTCATTTCCAATTTATTATAATTGATCTCGAAATGTTTGAATAAGTTTGGTAGTGATTGAATGATCATGTCGATCTGCGTTTCTGTATCAAACGTAGTCCCCAGTACATCTAACTCATTCAATGCCAACTTCATTTGTAACAAATGTTTTTGTATTGGGGTTCCCTCAGCCATCTTTGTCTCCATCAGCACTTTTATAGCAGCCTGCCTAGTAGGCCTAACCTGTTCTGCAAACATCTCCATTAAGTACGATATAATATCGTATGCCGACTTATAGGATTGATGTTGTTCTTGCAAAACAGTAGACATGGATGCCTGAATAAAACATCTGGCCATCTAATTGTCTTTGGTCCACTTGGTGTAAAAGTTTTTCACAATCTGTGGTGCATCAGGCTCAGGCTCAGGCTCAGGAAGGGAGGGTACTAGAAGGACATATTTGCAACTTGAAGATGTCAAGATAATATCCAGGTTCCTTTTCCAGTCTACATAGTTGGATCCCATCAACTTGTTCTGGTTGAGGATGGTCACAAGTGGATTGAAAGTATTCGAATTCATGCTGGATAAATTAAAGCACATAACCATACATTCAATGAAAGAATATAAATGACATTAGGATTTAGTATTCTACCAAATTCATATGGGAATCCTCATAAGCACTGAATTTAGAATACATCGGAATCCCAATCCCCTAGGGCATGCCTCCTTGGGGAGTGCGAATGTCCTTGGATTGGTGCGGATCAAAGTTCATCAAAATTGAAATTAAGACTAACTATCCATAATCCCCATCATTCATTATCATCTAGGTATCTCATACCAAATAATGTATGACTCCCGATAAGCTTTGGTTTCTAAAATACATGAGGCAAATCCTTGGGGTTACTAAATCATTATTTTAGTGAAGTGTGACCGACCAACTAATATTGCATGACAATCGCGATGAGCAGATCCTCCTTGGGGAGTGAACCCCCACCACGTCTCATCAATACTATCCATAGGAGATCCATATCTAGTAACCAGATAAATAAAAGCCCTCCGTGGGAAACGGCCACTCTCTTGGTGGCGCGAGGCTAATACTTTCCTTACAATGAACCTATGGTGGAAAACCATGGGGATTTATCAATTTAAATGCCCTGCTCCCACTTAATATTTTGAATTGAGGATTTCCTTTTAAGGTATTAGGGCCCACATATATAAATATATGAATCATCAAATCAACTCATGATATGATCTAAGATTGGTTCCAAGTCAAGTTATTTTAAGGAAAGTCCAGTTTCTTAAATTAGTGTTACCAATGTGTCGATCTCATGGGACATCAACACTAATTAGAACTCTTTCCAAAAATTAATTTTATTTGACCAATATTAGTAACTTGCTATGTTTGGATCAGATTTGGAAACATTCTAAATAAAGCATTCAACTATAAATAGAAAAAGGTAAAATTAGAAACTAGTCCTCTCCTCCACATGGCCCAAGCGGAATAGACTTCTTGGACTTCTAGACATTCCAAAAATTTGGAATTCCTCAACCACTTTGGGAAACTCCGAACACCTTTGGTAATCATCAAACTCTTTGATTAGGAGTCCAACTTCACTTTTCTTCTTTGTCTCAGACATCGCTAGAATTTACAAAATTTAGAAAATTACATAAATTCCTATGTCTCTACGATGAGACTTACATGATAATCTATTAATGGAAATAAAAGGCTCATAGGGAATTTCACCATGCCTTGCCCTAAATTGGGAAACCAAGGAAACCATGATGCCCTTTACAATTTGCCAAAAATAAACATTCAACCATAAAAGAAAGTAAAAGACTTGTGGGCTATATGGAGAGGACATGATAACCTGCATGTTAGTATCCCATACTAACAAAGCATCTCACATACCAAACAACAATGGAAAGACAGGATGCCAAATATTGCCACAACTATGATTCTTGCCCTACGCAGAGGGGGTCTGGGGGTGTCCTACTAATTCGGTCGACCTACTAGAGGGTTCGGTCGACCGGTCTTATTGTCTTCGGTCGACCTACAAGAGGGCTCGGTCGACCGACGTGACGGAAATCTGCAGGTTGGGTTTTTTTATTTCGTGTCCAAACATCTCCAGAACCCTCTTGAAGACTCCCAATGGCTTCCTACCATCATTCCATCATTGTTAAACCCTTTTGTGACTATCCAAACTTGGATTTACTAATTATCCAAACAAAACCATCAAAATTGATCCGTACATAGCCCTTGATCTATCCTCTTCGCATCTCATGCAAAGATTAGATCAAGTTTACTGATCTAACATGATAAGAGATGAGGTAAGGCACTGATACCAATAGTTGGAAATAGGGTGGGCCTCTATAATAGGTTTCAAAAACTTTTAACCCACTTGATGCAGGGATCAACTATCCAGAAGGCTATAAAACTCAATCCAAGATCTATGTCCTCAATCTCAGCCATCATGATCAGTAAATACAATCTATCTAGAAGATAGAAACAACAATAAATAAGCAACAAATAAATCTACAACATGCAAGGAAGTAGATTATACCTTTGGAGCTCGGTTCTGCTCTAATGGAGAAGTTGCGTCTTTCTTTGATGATGAAACACTTTCACTAATCAAATAGGAATCTCCAAGACCTCTTGATCTTCCATGCTATGACCTATATCAGATTCTCCTTTTTCTCAAGAAGATGGTGAGATCTCCAAGAGAAAACTACTAAGAACTCTAGGGAGGAACTAGAAAAAGAACTAGAAGAGGGAGAGGAGAAGAGGCATGTGCAACACTTGCATAAAGAAGCCTTGGGTGTGAATTCCTAGGAGGATGTATGCATGGACGTGCAACACCTTGCCCTCCTCTATTTATAGCTTAAAAGCAATTAAGCCACTTCCTCTATCTAATTGAAATAGAAGTCTCACTTCTCTAACAATTAGTAACTCTCTTCTATTACTAGTTAAGATAGAAGTCTTACTTCCACAATAATTAGTAACTTACTATATCATAATTAGAAGTCTCACTTCAAATATGATTAGTAACTTTCCAATTCTTTTCTAATTAAAATAGAAGTCTCACTTCTACTAAAATTAGTAAGTCTACTATTATCACTATTAGAAGTCCCACTTCAAATAGAAATAGTAACTTTCCTTTTAGAGTTCAACTAGAATTAGATACTTTCTAATAATTGGGCTAGCGTGGGGACCACTAGGGATTCCTTAGAAAGCTGGCTCCAACTGGAACACGCGACCCCACATCTCATGTGTAATCCGGCCCCACAGTTTATTGCAAATAACTCCACTATATAAATGCAATTGAACTCCAGTCTTATGAGGATTACATAGAAGACCCTAAACTTCCACATTACCACAAGTAAACCTCTCTATCAATATCCATGGATCAATTGGACCTGTCTTCCAAACTAGATCAATATCTTATTATCCTTGAGCCCTAATTAATTATAATGATCAATGGTACCTTTCCAAATAACTCTTAATCGGAATGGGTGCGCACTTACCAATGATAAATCCATTAATTGGCACAAGGGAATATTAGAGATAGATTCCATCTTGACCATTGAATGTTCCCACAACTCTACTACCACGTACCCAAATCACCGAGGTGTTGACCTACAGTTGGCCTCACTCATTGGTGACTCAAAGCAAATGAATAGATAGAAACTTGAGTTCATTAATGTCTCGGGATTGAGAGCCTATTGCTAGGGGACTATGAGAGCAAACCTTAAAGTAAAGACAGTGTTTATAAGGTGCTTCTCATGGTCCTTCAATACATTCAATGTACCATCACTATGATCCAGAATCTTCCATTCTGATGATCGAGACAAATCACACTATCTCGTAGTGATCAAAGTGCTGCAACCTTGTCAGTATGAGATGTCTAGTCTCATCACTGGTTGTGAAGATATTTAAGTATAAGATTTGTCACATATGTCTCCCGTATTTGGACTTGTGGACTCCGGTTCATCTCATGAACCATCATGTCATTCGTGTTGGTTATGTGCATATATATAATAAATCACCATTCATCTCATGAAAAGTAAGCATGAATATATGAATAAATAAAAAATTTAATCAATTTATTATATCATCTACTGGATTGAGTCCATAAAACTAACACATCTCAAAAGTGGAGCTCATCAATTCTGAAAATTCTTGAGCTAGTTTCTCTAAAGTAGATCTAAACACTATATCATCAACATAGATTTGAGCTACACAATGTCTTGATCGGTTTTCTTAATAAACAGGGTCTTATCAACTTTCCCACAGTCAAAGTCATTTTCAATTAGATGATTTGTGAGCTTTTCATATCAAGCCCTTGGTGCTTGTTTTAATCCATTTAGAGTTTTCTTGAGTTTGTAGACATAATCAGGATGATGAGGATCTTCAAAGCCTTTTGGTTGAGTAACATATACATCTTCCTCAATTTCTCCATGTAAGAGCCCGACCCCAAGTTCTTTTGTTTAGTATTGCTTTAATCGTTGTTTAACTTTTTAAGTGAGATTAGAGTTGGTTTGACTTTGCCTTTGAGTTTGACTGGATTTTTCATAGCCTTGGAGATTTGAGGACTGTTGACTTTGGTTTGGCCCGGTCCATATGATTTATATTTTTGTGAGAAATTATTCTTATTTTGAAAAATTACAATTTTTACTCCTTTTGACTCATTTTATTAAGTTTAACAACTTTCATGTTGTGACCATTTTGATTTGATGATCAAAAAACACGTTTCTCGAGAAAAGGGCAAAATTGACTTATTACACTAAATCTGTACTTGAATTTCGAAAATTTCAGAATTTTGGGGAAAATATACTTTTTGCAAAGTAAATATTTCGTTGATCGATTTTGTCTTCTTCGTCGATCTCATTTGGGACCCACAAATGTTAGTTTCAGCCCTTTTGTAATGTTGGGGCCCATGGGACCCAGCCCACTTACTCTTTATAAAACCACATGGGTTCTTCTTCTTCCCATCTTCTTTTTTCCTGCGACTTTTGAGAGAGAGCCTAGGGTTTCTTCTTCCCCACCTTCTCTCTCCTTTGGTACTTCTTGAAGACCAAGTGGAGATTTGATCTCTCAACCTTCTCCCTCACCTTCCAAGCTTCTCGAAGGTGTATTTTTCAAAAGATTTGAGCTAGGAGAGACCACTTTTCCAAGCTCTTCTTCCTTGTTTGAGCTTCAAAAAGGTTAGCAATGGATTTCTTTATTCAAATCTTGGTTTTTCAAACCATTTGGAGTATTTCACTCTGTTAGATCTCGTGATCACTGAGAGGGGGGGGTGAATCAGTGATCTCTTTTAAACAGGTCCTTGCTAACAACAATTCAAATCAAACCACACAATTGACACCAGATTTTACGTGGTTCACCAAAAGGCTACGTCCACGGTTCAATCCCGTCCGAACAACAATCCGGTACAGGTCTGAATCTTATTTAGTCGCACCGACGACAAAGAGCACCAACCCTTAAATTCAGATAGCACCAACTATCTAGGAAGCACCGACTCCCTTAGGTTTCAGATAGCACCAACTATCTAGGAAGCACCGACTCCCTTAGGTTTCAGATAGCACCAACTATCTAGGAAGCACCGACTCCCTTAGGTTTCAGATAGCACCAACTATCTAGGAAGCTACAACTCCCTTTACAATTTGTCTGCACCCACAGACAGGATCACCAAACCCCAAAACACCAAGCACCAACTTGATGATTACAGCAAAGAAGATAAACTGATCTACAGCCCTTTCCCCTCTACAATTCTCTCTCTCTCAATCCCTTACAAATAGAAATCTAAAGCATAAAAGAGAGACTTATCTTATGAACGAAAATACCATCTTCATGAGGCTTCAAATTCGTCCACACTTGCTGTAGAAAACGTCAGCACATCAGCACAACAGCACCACAACAGCAACACAGCCACAACACTCTATTCTCTCCAAACTCTCTCTTTTTCTCTCTTCTTTACCTCTTTCTGTTGTGTACATAAAAACGAGCCTAACATACCCTTATATAGGTTTTAGCAACCCTTAAGAGTCTTCAAAATAGGCTACAATTCGTTTAGAAAGAGTCCCAAACGAAATACAAAAAGTTCCTGAATTTTCGTGCAAGTCTTCTGTTTCTGCGCAACTCTGATCCCGTGCTCGGTCGACATCATGCTTTGCTCGGTCGACATCATACACTATCTGGAAATAGTCACTTATCGAGCTCGGTCGACATCCTGAGGGCTCGGTCGACCGAAGACACACTGTGTCACGAAAATAACTGAGAGCTACCAAAATCTGTTTTCTGCAGGTTTCTTCTTGCTCGGTCGACCGCATGAAGAGCCCGGTCGACCGCGTGCTCTGCTTCAGGAATGCTGAATTCCTGAACTGTGTCAACTCTTATTTTTCTTTTTAAGCTCTATCAATTCCACTCTTTCAACACATGATTGAGACATAGTGTTGACAATAATTCCAATACAATTTGATGCTTGAGACACCAAACACACCAATGCTTCAAGATTCAACTCAATGCATCTCAAATTCCAACAATCTCCCCCTTTGGAATTGTTGGCAACACTTGGAACTTCAACACAGACACTTGGAACATGTTGACATCATAGAGCCTTTTTAGAACAATAAACTCCCCTTGGAACATGATCTTCTCATTCACTATCTTGATACCAATTTTCATTCCAATCTTCCATCTTCCTCATGCTATCATATTTCCATCTTCTTAGCATAAGACTAACTTCAACATGCATATAGTCTTTCCTTGCATAATCTTCTCAGCATAACTTGATACCAATCTCCAGATAACCTTCTCAAGATGACATGCATATCAACCTTTCCATGCATAATCTTCTCCCCCTTTGACAATAATTCCAAAGGGACCAATCTAGGAGCAAATAAGATATTCAACGAATTCATTGCTCCCCCTTTCTGGCACATCTCCTAAGGTGTAGGAGAGTGAGTAACTCCTAATTTCTTTCGGAGATACTCGAAGACTTCCTTTGGCAAAGGTTTTGTGAAGATATCAGCCACTTGCTCAGTAGTAGGAACGTATTCCAACTTTACCTCACCATCTGCAACTTTATCCTTGAGAAAGTGATAGCGGATTGCAACATGCTTAGTCCTTGAATGCTGAACTGGATTCTTGGAGATATGAATTGCACTAGTGTTATCACAGAGGATCGGCGTAGGATCTGTTGTTGGAACTCCTAAATCAGAGAGCATTTGCCGCATCCATAACACTTGCGTACAACAAGTTGCCGCTGCAATATATTCTGCTTCCGCTGTCGAAAGTGAGACGGAGTCTTGCTTCTTGCTGTGCCAAGCTACCAATCTATCACCAAGATAGAATGCACCACCACTTGTACTCTTGCGATCATCTACGCAACCAGCCCAATCGGCGTCTGAGTATGCGACAAGAGTAAAGGATTTACCTTTAGGATACCATATTCCAAGCTCCATAGTACCTTTTAGATATCGAAATATCCTTTTCACTGCTGTAAGGTGCGTCTCAGTTGGTGATGCTTGAAATCGAGCCACCATACATACTGCTTGTAGAAGATCTGGTCTTGTAGCAGTCAAGTAAAGCAAGCTTCCTATCATAGAACGATAGGTGGTGTGATCAACGGACGAAGCCTTATCATCTTTGCTAAGTTTCGTGTTCGTTGTCATTGGCGTGCTCACTGGCTTGCTGTCTTCCATGTTAAAACGCTTCAGCATTTCCTTTATATATTTCATCTGAGATATAAAAATACCATTTTTCAGCTGCTGAACTTGTAATCCTAGGAAGAACTTTAGCTCTCCAAGCATAGACATCTCAAATTCTTTCGTCATATCTTCAGCAAAAATCCTGCACATAGTCTCATCATTGCCTCCAAATATTATGTCATCAACATAAACAATAACCACCAGCTGTTTGCTTGAATCAGATTTGACATACAGATTGCTATCAACTAGTCCTTTTCCAAAACCAATCTTGCGAAGATAAAGATCCAGCCTTGCATACCATGCCCTTGGCGCCTGTTTCAGTCCATATAGAGCCTTCTTCAGCTTGCAAACTAAGTCTGAATTTTTGCTAATTAGAAAGCCATCAGGTTGCTCAATGTAGACCTCTTCTTCAAGTAAACCATTCAAGAAAGCTGACTTAACATCCATCTGAAATACCTTGAAGGTTTTATAGGCAGCCAATGCAAGAAACATACGAATGGCTTCCAGACGAGCCACCGGTGCAAAGGTCTCTTCAAAATCTATGCCTTCAACTTGTGCATAGCCTTTACAAACCAACCTTGCCTTGTTTCGTATGACCTGACCATCTTCATTCAGCTTGTTCCGAAAGACCCATTTTGTACCAATCACATTCTTATCAGTAGGTCTAGGGACTAGTTCCCATGTGGAGTTTTTCTCAATCTGCTCCAACTCCTCATGCATAGCTTTTAACCAGCTTTCATCTAGACTAGCTTCAGCTACTGTCTTGGGCTCAATGGTGGACACAAGTGAGTAATTGCTAACTACACTTTGTCTAGTTTTTACACCGGCCTCAGGATCTCCAATGATTTGATCCTTAGGGTGTTGCTCTACCCAAGTACTTTTCTTTCTAGGAGAAGTATCCTCTGAATCATCTTTTGCCTTTTCAGAATCAGGTTCAGCCACTTCATCATCAATCTCACTTGAGTCCTCATAAACTGGACTGTCATTATGAGTTACCTTCTTTGACTCATGGTTTTCATCAATTCTAACATCAGCACTTTCAATAATTTTTCTGGTCCTTTTGTTAAGGCATCTGTAAGCTTTACTAGAGGATGAGTAACCCAGAAAAATACCTTCATCGGCTCTTTCTTCAAATTTGCCCGGATTTTGTTCGAGCCGCTTGATGTAACACTTGCTACCGAAGACTCTGAAGTGCTTGACTGTAGCTTTTCTTCCAAACCATAGCTCATAAGGTGTTTTATCTTCATGTGGCCTGATCAAGCAACGATTCTGAATATAAACAGCCGTATGAATCGCCTCTTTCCAATACTTATCAGCCATCTTACTTTCAATCAGCATGGTGCGTGCCATTTCTTGCACAGTGCGGTTCTTGCGCTCAACAACTCCATTCTGCTGTGGAGTTCTAGGGGCTGAGTATTGTCTTTGGATGCCATGATGTTCACAATACTTAGTGAATTCATTAGATGTGAATTCGCCTCCACGATCAGACCTTAGCGTCTTGATCTGCTTCCCTAGCATGTTTTCAACCTGTGCTTTAAACACTTTGAACCGATCAAGTGCTTGATGTTTATGCTTAAGAAATAATACCCATGTCATGCGAGTAAAATCATCAATGCAAAGCATAAAATACTTATCTCCATTGGTGCTTTGAGTCCGCATCGGTCCACAGAGATCAGTGTGTACCAGCTCAAGAGGTTTCTTCGTATGATGCTCCTTCGTCTTGAACATTACCCTCGTTTGCTTTCCCTTTTGACAAGAGTCACAAATGGGGTTTGAAGGCTTTTCAACTGTAGCCATACCTCTAACAGCCTTTGAATTGCAAATCTTTGACATGTTGCCAAAGTTTAGATGCCCAAGGCGTTTGTGCCACAACCAACTCTCTTCTGACCGACTCAATAAGCATGTCTTTTCAGCTCCATCTGACAAGGTGTAAAGATTTCCAGCTGTCCTTGACCCAGTAGCCACTGTTTTGCCGTTGCTACTCTTCTTGATAGCAAACCCATTCTTTGTAAAAACAATTTCGTGGCCCTTATCACAGATCTGGCTCACACTCAACAGATTGTGTCTCAATCCAGACACATATAAGACCTCTTCAGATCTGATCTTGTTTGCCATCAGCTGAACAACACCTTTTCCAACAATTTTGGCACCATCATTGTTACCAAACTTTACCGAACCACCTTCATAGTGCTGTAACTTGATGAATTTTTCTTTATCACCAGTCATATGACTCGAACAGCCACTATCAAGGACCCATGGTGCTGTCTTCTTTTGTGCATTGTAAGCGGTTTGCACAATGAGAGATTCCTTGCCTTTTTCTGCACTTTTCTTTGCCCTCCAAGTTTTGACTAACTTGGGTTTCTTTTCAACCTGAATTGGTTTAGCAGTAGGCAGCCTACAATCCCTAGCCATGTGTCCAAAATTATGACACTTGTAGCACTCAATATTGTGGCTATTTAGGATTGAGAAAGGGTTCCTTCTCACAACTGGGCTGTTTCTCACATAGAATTTACAATCTGCCCTTCTATGTCCATACCTATTGCAATGATAACAATAGCCATAAAATTTGTATCTTTTATATGGCTGGTTAGGCTTCATGTCCTTTCTCACTTGAATGGGCTCTTTTCTAGGCAGTGTGGGCTTCACAGAATTGGAAGGTGTAGTAACTTGCTTTACAAACACCGTCTCTACAGAAGGTGTAACCTTAGAAGATTCTCCATTCTCAAATCCTATTCCAAATCTGAAGTGAGGGGGTCTTTGAACTTTCAAAATTTCATTCAGCTTCAATGTACCATTGATAGCTTGAAACTCCTTGAGCTTTTGTTTCATTTGCATATTTTCAGTCCTTGCTCCAAGGATTTCATTCTCAAGTTTCATCACTTCCTCAGTTTTGGTACAGATTTGTATTTCTAGGACATCTACCATTCTTTTATACTCTTCTAATTCAGTTTTCAAAGCAATAACTGAAATTTCAGATTCATGAAGAAGTTTCAGATTTTTCTTACTTGATCTTCGCTCCTTGCTAAGCTCCTCAAGTGCAGCAATGAGCTCTTCTTCAAGATTCACTTCAGCCTCCTCTTCGTTTTCCCAGCTCTTGCTCATCGTCTTCTTCAATAGTAACCATGAAGAGTGCTTCAGTCGCCTCGACTGATTCATCATCGTCCGAAGATTCAGACGTGCTGTCATTATGCTGACTGATGAAGCTCTTTGCTTTGCCCTTCTTTCTGAAATTCTTCTTCCATTTACTCTTATCAACATAAGAGTCATTATCATTGTCTTCTTTCAGCGGGCACTTCGCAGCAAAGTGGCCAACACCGCCACAATTGAAGCATTTAAAGGGTAGCTTCCCTTTATACTTGCCATTGCTTCCTTTCTTCAGCCTTCTAATAAATTGAGCCTCAAGCTCATCATCATCAGAATCATGACCAGCAATCTCTTTTGCCTTTTTCTGAACTTTGAAGGCCGCTTCTCTATCCGATGAAGACGTCTTACCTATGCGCATCTCATAGGCAGTGAGAGAACCATGCAGCTCATCCATTGAAAACTCGTTCAGATCTTTGGCTTCTTCTATGGCTGAGACTTTAGAATCAAACCGGGGAAGGAGAGATCTTAGAACCTTTTTGACGATGACTGGTTCTTTAATCTCCTCTCCTAGTCCACGAATGTCATTCGTGACTTCATTCACCCGTTGCATGTAAGAATCAACATTCTCGTTATCCTCCATGCGAAGAGACTCAAATTGGGAGCGATGAGTTTGCAATTTCGCTTCTTTGATCTTCTCATCTCCTTCATGGATGCTTTTCAGCTTATCCCAGATTTCCTTGGCTGTCTTGCATGCTATAACTTTGATCAGCTCGCTGTCAACAAGGCCGCTAAAGAGTGCATTCTGCGCCTTAGAGTCGTTGTCTGCTAACTTCTTCGTTGCAGCATCAGTGGGTACAATGGCAGAATTGTAACCGACTCTGACAGTCTCCCAGACATCATAGCCAAGAGATTTGATGAAGGCCTGCATTCTAATCTTCCAAAAGCTGTAATTAGAACCATCAAACAACGGTGCTTTCATATTCGCTGTGCTGGTTGCCATGTGATTTGACAAAGATCACCCTTAGCGTGTTAAGCTTATCAAGGGAAACCTTACGCTCTGATACCAATTGTTAGATCTCGTGATCACTGAGAGGGGGGGGTGAATCAGTGATCTCTTTTAAACAGGTCCTTGCTAACAACAATTCAAATCAAACCACACAATTGACACCAGATTTTACGTGGTTCACCAAAAGGCTACGTCCACGGTTCAATCCCGTCCGAACAACAATCCGGTACAGGTCTGAATCTTATTTAGTCGCACCGACGACAAAGAGCACCAACCCTTAAATTCAGATAGCACCAACTATCTAGGAAGCACCGACTCCCTTAGGTTTCAGATAGCACCAACTATCTAGGAAGCACCGACTCCCTTAGGTTTCAGATAGCACCAACTATCTAGGAAGCACCGACTCCCTTAGGTTTCAGATAGCACCAACTATCTAGGAAGCTACAACTCCCTTTACAATTTGTCTGCACCCACAGACAGGATCACCAAACCCCAAAACACCAAGCACCAACTTGATGATTACAGCAAAGAAGATAAACTGATCTACAGCCCTTTCCCCTCTACAATTCTCTCTCTCTCAATCCCTTACAAATAGAAATCTAAAGCATAAAAGAGAGACTTATCTTATGAACGAAAATACCATCTTCATGAGGCTTCAAATTCGTCCACACTTGCTGTAGAAAACGTCAGCACATCAGCACAACAGCACCACAACAGCAACACAGCCACAACACTCTATTCTCTCCAAACTCTCTCTTTTTCTCTCTTCTTTACCTCTTTCTGTTGTGTACATAAAAACGAGCCTAACATACCCTTATATAGGTTTTAGCAACCCTTAAGAGTCTTCAAAATAGGCTACAATTCGTTTAGAAAGAGTCCCAAACGAAATACAAAAAGTTCCTGAATTTTCGTGCAAGTCTTCTGTTTCTGCGCAACTCTGATCCCGTGCTCGGTCGACATCATGCTTTGCTCGGTCGACATCATACACTATCTGGAAATAGTCACTTATCGAGCTCGGTCGACATCCTGAGGGCTCGGTCGACCGAAGACACACTGTGTCACGAAAATAACTGAGAGCTACCAAAATCTGTTTTCTGCAGGTTTCTTCTTGCTCGGTCGACCGCATGAAGAGCCCGGTCGACCGCGTGCTCTGCTTCAGGAATGCTGAATTCCTGAACTGTGTCAACTCTTATTTTTCTTTTTAAGCTCTATCAATTCCACTCTTTCAACACATGATTGAGACATAGTGTTGACAATAATTCCAATACAATTTGATGCTTGAGACACCAAACACACCAATGCTTCAAGATTCAACTCAATGCATCTCAAATTCCAACACACTCTTGTATGCAATGCTTTCTTTGAGATTTGCAATGGATATGTTTTCTAGGGCTTCTTCTTGAGCTATTTTTGGGGGTTTTGTGAATTTGGAGCTTGAGACCATAGGAAGACCATCCTTGAATGATTTTCACTCCATCTTGACTTGAGGCAAGTGAAGTATTCAGCTAATGTGGTGCTTATTGCTTAATAAGAATGATTTCATGAATTTCCATTATATCATGTGCTTTTCTTTATGGTCTATGATTTATCTTTGAAGTGTTTAAGCAAAAAGGAGTTATGATTAATCCTCTTAAGTTATGATTTTACAATAGATTTTGGGTTTGTCTCTTATCTAATTATCTTAGATTTTGTTATCTTCATTCAAGACTTTTAGTGATATGATGAGAGAAATGGTCATGTTTCCTTTGATTTTTGAATGGAGAATGCAATGGGATAGTGTTTATGAATGTTTTAATTGAATTATGTTGATAAAGAGTAGCTCAAAATATATGAGAAAGATTGTCGAAGAGAAGAAGTGGGAAGTCAACAAAAGAGGGGAAACAAGAGTGCAAAATGCACCATTTCGGGCCCAACCAGTAACTGGGCCGCTCGAGAGAGCCCATGGTCCACTAGAGCGGACCAGCTTTTGGGAGGGGTCCGCTCGAGCGGACCTGAGCGCAGGCCTGGCCATTTTTGAAGGGCTATATGAGGGTTGTTTTATGGTTTTACTTGAGGCCTGTTTGAGGCCCATTTTAGCACTCTTCCTTCCTTGATTTTTAGGCCCAATGATCTTTTATAAATGCTTGAAAGCCCATGAAAGATTTGGATAAATTGTGATACTTGAAAAATTATGAAATGTAATGAGAACAATTAGAGAATGAATATATGTGGAATTTACCCAAGAAGCTTTCAAATCTCAATGCACACTCTATTATTTTAAATGTTGTGGATTTTCATTGGCATCAAACATGTTCTTTTATTAATCAATGTTTAAAAGTTAAGTGTGTATTGAGATAGCCCCTTGGTAAGTCATTATGTCATTCTACATTATTCTACTCCATTTCAAGTTAGAAATGTATATGTGTTCTTCGACAAATAGATTTGAGTGGTTCGCTACGTTCGGAAATATATCGATAAGACTATTATTTAAAACATAAAGCCTCGAGGCAAGATGGGGCCAGAGCTTTGTAGTGCGAGCCCATGAGCCAAAGGGACTATTATTTTGAGAATAAAACCTCGAGGCAAGATGGGGCCATAGCTTTGTAGTGCGAGCCCATGAGCCAAAGGGACTATTATTTTGAGAATAAAACATCGAGGCATGATGGGGCCAGAGCTTTGTAGTGGGAGCCCATGAGCCAAACGGACTATTATTTTGAGAATAAAACCTCGAGGTAAGATGTGGCCAGAGCTTTGTAGTGTGAGCCCATGAGCCAAAGGGATTATTATTTTAATTTGTATTGATTCAGGTTTTGAAAACTAAAGGCACCACTAGGCTTAGGTCACCCTGTCGGGCTGATCACCCGGCTTGGGATCTTTAATTTGTCTGCCAGCTGCAGCTTGGATTCTGTCTGTACCGACCATGGCGACGGTTCTGTTTTCGGTCCCACGTGTAGTGGCTACGGTTCTGTTTGATAACGACTTTGTTCGCTCCGGTCCCACGAGTAGTGGCTACGGTCTGTCTGCTCCTGTTATCTCGATAATAGGAGAATGTAGCTTTATGTGGTTGGCCAATGTTTTCCGTTCGATTTCTATTATTTATTCATTTGTTCTTGATTCGTTTGAATGTCACTGATTTATTTGTACATTATTGATTTAGTCACTTCTTTATATTTTATTGGGATATGTTATTGCTTTTATTTGGACTGTTCTATTATTTGAAATTGAAAAAGAATAAAAAAGGGTACTTATTTCATTGGTTCTGATGTTCAGATCTTTAATGCATTATATTCTTCTATGTTGTCGATGATTTAGGAATCGTTCCTGTTGACACCAAAAAATGTCACTTTGCCTCTTCAAGATCCAAAGAGCTACATGAAGTCGCAACCTGCCATAAATAGGCAATGCTACTTCCAAAAATCAAATCTTGTTAGAATCAAACAAAAACTGCAAGATCCTTCAAGACAGCCAAAAGAGGAGTACACAAGAAGTTTCGGGCCATTTCAAAATCATTTGGCCTAACTTCGCTTCTCCGACAGCCGAAAAGGAGCTCTCGGCGGCAAAAGCATCGGAGACACCAAATCTTCGATCAGAGCCGATGGATGGTCTCAAAATACTTCCAAAAGGCTCCACGTCAAGTTCCTGAGTCAAACCGACAACGTTTGACCCTACATCAACCCTCGAACAGCTAAATCAAGCCTCTCGGCGGCGAGAACCACCGAGGCCATTACTCATCAGATAGAGCAAATGGACGGCTTCAAAATGCTTATAAAGGGCTACACGTCAAATTTCAGGTCATTTCAACAACATTTGACCATAGTTTGACGCTCGGAAGTCAAATCAGGCCTCTCGGCGGCAAAGCTCTCCGGGACCATGATTTCCAAGACAAAGCCTATGGATCATATTAAAATGACTCCAATAGGTTCCCTGTCAAATTTCAAGTCAATCGGACATCGGTTGACCGCACATCAAACTGCGACATCTTCATCGCGACAAAAGCGAGTCTACTGGTGATAGGACCCCAAACGGCTTCAAAACTCAAACAAAAGCCTATGGTTGGTCTTATTTATTGCTCAGGAGGCTTCACACCAAATTTCAGATCATTCCGACATCGTTTGACCCAGTTTCAGCTTCTGACGGAAAATCGGCAGCTCTGCGCGACAAAGTCTTCGGCTTTCTCAGGAAATTGGAAACTTTGCAAAATAAAATGTAAGGATTCTCATCAGGTTTCCTACAAAGAAATCAGGCCAATAAATGGTCAAAATGTCAAGGAAAAATGCAGAAGAAAAAAGAATAAAAAAACAGCAAAAACGGACACAAAACGGGACACAAAGGGGGGAAAACCCCCCAGGGTCGCAGACCTCTGCGACCCTGGGCCAGGGTCGCCGGCGACCTTGGAGCCCGGGGTCGCCGGGAAGGCCCCGGAAACCCCGGTTTTCGCCGTTTTTTCGCAATTCGAAACGCCCAGCCTCTGGTACTTTCCAAAATTCATGCTTTTGAGACACCAAATCCTCTGACATCCGTCCAAAACACGGGTCAATCATCAAGAGTATCGAAAACAATATTGATCGCCACCCGGTCAACCAAAAAAAGTGTGCTTTCTACCCGACCGATCGAGAAATCGACAGGACAGATGGCACCGACCCGCTGTTGGCAACAAACACCTGAAATTACATGGTCATCTGATGCCGATCTACATGAAGATTCATCGATGATCATCGCCAGAAGAATCCCAAAAGACACGGCACGGCCCGTGACTCTTCAACTGCTCGGCGACCACTTAATGCGATTAATTAACTAGCTTTATTACAGTCATTAATCCATTTCTTTGGACGGACCAATCAGAAGCAAGCATCCTGGAGTTACAAGTCAAGAGATTCATGGCATTTAACCCATGAAACTCCTCCCATCATGGCGATTAAAGGCGATTAAATGCCCTCAATCTCCTCCGGCCAATCAGAAGCCAAGAAAAAGGAGTTACAAAATAAAGAATTCAATTCTGTAACTCCTCCCTTTATGTAGCTTTATGACAATCAAAGCTCATAAACCCTCCTAAATGGCTACCTAAAAGCCTATAAATAGGAGAGCTCTCCAAGAAGAAAGGATCATCAGAAAAAAAGCACAAACACACAGACAGACAGAAGCACAGAAATTCAGAGAAGGAAAAGAGAGAAAACTCTGCAGAAGTTCTACACCAGCCACTGCTACAAGGTGACAAAAGTCCCTTGGGGGGTACCCCCCCCCCCCCCAAGGTCCTTGCCTTCTCCTCCTGCCTCCAATGGCTTAGATGTGGCTTTTCAGCCCGTCTACTCGGCTTTTTATTGGACATAGGATTTCCTTTTGGTCTTTGTCCTCTAAAAACCTGAGGTTATAGCCAAGCCAAGCGAATCAATAGCATCCTCTGTTCTCATCTGCATGGATGATGGCGAAGCCCACATATGGCTTGCGACCGTCAATCTAAATGAGTCCCCCATAATCTCCTGAGCAGTTAGATCCTCCTTTTCTTGCTTTTCATTGTAGTTTGCATTTTTTCAAAAGAGACAAAAATCACAACTCTTGTCTTTCATTATTGATAAGGATTGTAAATCAGCTATAAACGCCAAAATCGGCTATAAACGCCAAAAATCGGCTATAAATGCCAAAAAAATCGCCTTTCACGGCAAACCAAGAAAAATGTCTCTTTTCTTAAATATATGTGCAATGGAAAACTTGAAAGAAGTTGATTTCCTTTTTACTTGCGAAGGTTGATCTCCGGATCACCACTTGCAATTCCAAGTAAAATAGAAAATCTGGCACACCCTCACAAAAAAAAGAAAGTTGATGCACGCCCCTGCCCCCCGGTTACGAAAGGGTCGGAACCAAACGGACTCCCACATCCGCCGACCTCGGTAGGAACCGAGCAGGAGCGCGGTCCCTCAAGCTGGCACACCTGGTGGGACTCGTTTATTTGAGAACACGATGCTAGAAATGAAATATTTGCATATCATATATTTTGCTCTATGCTTATATTTCTTTTCTCGATTCCTTGGCTACTTTATAATTGGTGGCCTATGTTGGATTCCGCATCTAAAAAAAATGAGATGAGATTTTTGTTTGGAAATTTCTAATTCTTTGAATTTATTTCCACTCTTTCTCTTTTCAAAAAAAAAAAAAACCAAAAAAAAATCAGATTTTTCAGTTTGGATTCAAAATTGAGAAACTTTGATCCTCTCCCTTCTGGGCACTGGCGCTCACGGAAATCGCTGAGACCGTGTTCGGATCGGGATTGGGCCATTGTTTCTCTTCGATGAGTTCATTAAAGATCTAAAAAAATATATATAAATAAAAAAAAATAAAAAAATTTTAGATTTCTCATTTTGGATTCAAAATTGAGAAACCTTGATCCGTTCCTATCGTTCATCGCGCTTGCAGAAATGTTGAGCCTGTTCGACTAAGGTTTTGGGCCATCGTTTCTCTTCGATGAGTTCATTAAAAAAATATAAAAAAATAAAAATAATTAAAAAAAAGACATAGACCACTAAGGTTAAACCAACTGTGTTCTTTGATCATGGTTGATTCAAAGAAAAGCCTTGTCCAGAGTGTGGAGACAGCTTGACTGTTCTAGGCAAGGGTCCTCCAAACGGGTTCATTAAGTAATCCTACCCTTACCTGGGGGCAATTCTATCAATCAAGATTTCATAAGACCGGGTTAGGAGGCCTATGTGTACTCTCTCGTCTTTTAAACAAATTTTTTTTTAAAAAAAATTAATTTTTTTTTAAAAAAAATTAAAATTTTAAAATAAAAAATAAAAAATAAAAAAATTTTCAAAAAAAAAATTATTAAAAAAAATAAAAAATATTTAAAAAAAAATATTTAAAAAAAAATCTTCAAAATCTTCAAAAAAAAAAAAACTTCCGTCATTTTGGGTTCAGATTGGAGAAATCTTGGTCTTCTCCTTTCTGAGCACTGGCGCTCGCGGAAATCGCTGAGCCCGTGTTCAGATTGGAGTGCCTTTTGCTCTCTTTGATGAACCCGAAATTGGCCTTTCAAAAAAAAAAGCTCGTCATTTTTAGATTCAGATTCGAGAAATTATGGTTCATTTCTTTCTGAGCACTGGCGCTCGCGGAAATCGCTGAGCCCGTGTTTAGATTGGAATACCATCTGCTCTCTTTGATGAATCCAATTTTGACCTTTCAAAACAGAGAATCTCATCTCATAGATGCGGTCTCAAAACATTTGTGTCTAGCAGTACTAGTACGCCCTTTCAGGGTCTACCGTATTGCGACCGGCACATCTGTAACTCCAACTTTATATTCTTCTTACCTCGAGCAAGCTCTGCTTCTCGATAAGTCGAATTTAAGTTCACAATTGCTTCTAGCAGTCACTGGGATGCCCATTCTGGGCTTACCATACCTGCGATCAGAACAATTGTACCCTCTATGGCGTTTTGCCTTCTTCATGTTGCTTGGGTCATCTTCCTCTAGCAATTTGAAAAGACGAAACCATAGAACTTCCCATTTATGATCATTATATTCTTGTGATTACTAATGGATGTGGTCTTGTTTCAGAAATTTTCGAAAAAACTAACAATGGCAGCTTCACTGAACATTACTTTCGATGAAAATAAGCACCAACTCATGCTTCAACAGAAGCAAACCTCGCACACTTACAAGCGCCCCATCAGCTGCCGAAGCGTCAACTCCCTCGGCAACTCTCTGAACTTCGGGTCGACCTCGACTCCCCGGACTATCGTCTTTGGGACGCTGGGACCATTCCCACTTCCTGAGGAACAAACTGCTCCCTCCAAGAAGCAGAAACTCGCCTCTCAACGTGTCACTACCGTGACACCAAAGGCGAGCACCAGAAGGCCTGAAGCCCGTGGCAGCCCCACGAAGCCTCGACCTGCAAACGATCAGGTCTATCCCAAGACTTGGTCCCCAAGACCTTCACCAAAACAAAAAAGGTCCCAAACGTCTACCAAGCCAGCATTCCTGACCCCACTCAAGGAGAACCAGTTCTACCCTCTTGCTTACATGAAAGAGGAGAGACCCATCTCCAACCTGACTCTCAAGTCATCCCAGCATGAGCCGGCTTGTTCCTACAAGCCCAAAATCAGATCATGCATCACAAGGCCTCTACAAGCACCTGCTAAGGCCTACAAACCTGCAGTTCGACCCTTCATCTCTACGGGGGCCGAACTCCAAAAATCCAAAGCTTCGCTGCAACAGGCGAAGGACAGGGTTCGCATCTTGTCCTTGCCCAGTTGCAAAGAAGATAGGCTCGGCTGCTGCACCCGAGGGAGCACATCCTTCATCGTCAAAGCCCAGCTAGAGCTGACCGAAGCTCAAATTGCTCGTCGCATACGCCGCCGCGCGTCGTATAGACAAAAGAGACTAGAGAAACAAAGGACCCAGCCTCCTACACTTCAAGCCTCTCCCAAATGGGTCGAAAAAGAAGGACCCAACCAAGTTGCTGCCGTCCATATGGTTGGAAAAACCAGAAGGCGCCAAAAATCAGCAACAAAAATCCATATCCGACGTCCGATGACCCGCAGCGTCTCAAGGACAAGAAGACATTCAGAAGAATCCCCTGCTCCTTCAAGCAAAGGACAGCATACGCCATCCTTCCTCAAGCTCTTCTTCAAAAAGAATGAGCCCCAGCTCAGTCACCAGGACAGTTTCTTCGTTCGAATCACGAAGGATGAATGTCTTGGCTACAAATTCTGAGCCAACACCCCGCAATCCACCTCCAGAAGATGCGATCACCCGCATCCAGCAGTTGGAACAGGGCCAGCAGAGGATTGAAACTCTGATGGAAAACCTTCTCCTCGCCTTCCAAAATCAGGCGAACAATGAACTTCCTCCGAATCATCAAGACGACGAGGTAAATAGAGAAGAAAATGAGTCACGCGCCCTTACCAAAAAGGACGTAAACAGTATCCTCGCCAAAGCAAAAGAAGAGGATATACTCAAGGAGCATGGGATCAAGCCACCATATCCCTTATGGATGGACTCGGTCCCGTTCCCCACCAAATTCAAGCATCCTACTCTCCAAACATATACGGGGAAAGGATCAGCCAGACAGCACGTCATCCACTTCAAGATCCTGACGGGAGCTATCGCGGATCAAGATGCACTCAAGATCCGCCTCTTTGCAAGTACCCTAAAAGGTACGGCCTTCGATTGGTACTCCACTCTGCCGGAGGACTCAATCCAAAATTGGGCAATGCTAGAGACACGCTTCCTGACTCACTTCAAAGGTGAAGATCATCCCGCTACTATGGCTCAGCTGTGCAGCCTAAAACAGGGGGAGAATGAATCAACATATGACTTCATTCACAAGTGGAAAGCAATGGCATACAAATGCTCTGATGTATTGCCACAAGCGTCGATAGTCGACATTTGCCGAAACAACATGAGAGCCAGAATCCGCTCCATGATCATCGGCAACAAATCAAAAAACCTGGGAGAACTCCTAGAAGCTTCCATGGAAGCTGAAACGGTGATTAAAGACCTCAACAGTCAAAAATCATCAAGAAAAGAGCCAACCGCCATTGCAACCTCTAAACCAAAGAAAAAAGAGGTCCTCAATGTGCAGACCAAGTCAGCTCCTCAGCCACCAAAGAAAGCTGAAAATAAAGTTGCTGGTAAGAGACCTGAACTCTCTGATGCCTTCAAAGAACGAGTAGAGAAGAAATACCCGTTTAATGAAGACGTTGATGAAATCTTCGGGGCTCTTGTGGCAAACGGCAAGCTCACCTTGCCTGAACCAAAAAGACCGAGTGATGTTGGCAAAACCAACGATCCTCGGTACTGTCCATACCACCAGATGATCTCGCATCCTCTCAATCAATGCTTCGTTGTGAGAGAGAAAATAAATGAGATGTGGAAAAACGGAGTCATCACCTTTGACAAAAACTATGGGCCTGCCTCCGTCAACATGGTGACATGTGGACAACCATCAAAATCACCGAAGAAGAAGATCATTACTTCCTTCAAGGTGATAAACTCAATCCAAGCGTCCGAGGAACTGGTTCCTTACCCGACACCAGACGGACAACCGATATGGGTACATCCCGATCTCCTGGAAGATGAAAATTGGGAGGTCGTGAAAACAAAGCCTACAGCTCAACAGCGAAGGCAGGCTAGGAAACATCTCCTCAAGCTCAAACGGCAAGAGAAGACCCAGCCAAAACTAGAGGTCAAAGAAAAGGCAGAGGCTTCCTCTACCGCTTCACTGGAGGCAACAAAAACATCCCTTCCAGAGACTTCAAAGGGGGTAAGGAAATTCACTCTCAGTGATTTCATGCCACCTCAATTCAAAGAAGCCATGCAGGAGGCATCATACTCTTGCAATTCGGTAGTTGGATTCTCCATTGATGGATACGAATCCAGCGACACCGATGATGGATTCGAATCCAACTACACAGATGAGTGGGAGGAGTCCCTTAAAACAGGAGAATATCTCTCCGATGAAGAATGGGTTCCTGAGTCTCATCTTATGCCAGTAATCTGGTATAACCCCCTACAGCCACAAGGATCCTGGTCAGATGATGAAGAAGACCGAGAGGCTGTACAAGAAAATGCTGCTAACTCAGCACGTCTCATTACTCCAGTGGAAATCAACCATGTTGAGCCACAAAGAGTTGATGAAGAAGAAGATCCGGCTCCCATGCCTGATCTTGAAGAATATGCAAGGATCTTGCAGTGACTCGCTCTAGAACAAGAGCAAGACCGCATCAACGAGCCTCCTCGCAACCCAGAGCCTGAAGTCCCTGAAGACCATCAGGTACATTCTCCCTTAACTCCTGAAAATGGAGAAAATTGCTGGATAGACGATCCTCTCACATCCGAGGATGAGTCTGACTCCGATCAGGCAACGTCTCCTGTCAGAGCTTCCTGTAATGTGATAATTCGGGATTATAGCTCTTCCGAAGCATCGTCTGATGAGAGCACTTACACTCCGGCGACGCCTAGCAATATATCTTCTGGAGCCACCTCGTCTCACGTGACTTTCACTGAGATGACACCCTCTCAGGTTTCTTCTTCTGAGACTGTGACTTCAAAGTTCACACCCTTCCTGACTGAAGAATTCCCAGCCATTGATGCTTGGGATGATGAATTAGTCAACGAAGAAGAAAGGTTGCTGGATGTTGTTCAGGACTTGTTCCCGGAAAATGCTCCGTGCAACACGATCACTGAGGATGGCAACTCTGCTGCTGATTCATCCTCAGCAAATGAAAAACAACAGCCTCTTGATCTTGAAGACAATCTTCCAAACGAAGACCCTTCTCAATAAGCTCTCGAAGTTGGTAGAGTCACTCGCTCTGGCCGGGACTACCACAAAAATTACAACCAATCTTCCTTTACATATGTAAATCCTTCGGGAAAAGATGTTGTAAGCGCCCCTAGTGGCAACAATGATGAACATGCAGGCCCTAAGGAGGCTTTCAAGTATGACTCGATTGAACACTTCAAGCACATACCTGCACGTCTGCACATCCTAGATTTGTTGCGAATGTCTCCGCACACTCGTGATAATCTCATTTCGGAATTACAAAAGCTGAATGAGGATGTCGACAAATATGCCCCGCAAGTCCTCCAAATTGAAATGGATTACCGGGTCAAAAACTCAGAAGCCTCCTCAAAGGGAGAAAAGAAGAAAACTGAGGGATCATGCATTGAATGCCTCTCGGTTAAAAAAGCAGCCAGTGCAACCATCGCCTTCACAAAGGACGACCTCCTACTTGGCGAAACCAGGCATAACCGACCCCTGTACTTCACAGGATATATCAAGGAAATGCCTTTGCACAGAGTTCAGATCGACCCAGGTTTTGCACTCAACCTCATCTCCACATCGGCTCTTGAAGAGTTGGGCATCCCACCCAGCAAGCTGAGCCACACATCTGTATCTATCTTTGGATACGATGGGAGTACTCAAAGGCCTATCGGTAAAATCAGGCTCAAGTTGCAGATCGGTGATCTTATCTCTGAGGTCACAGTGTATGCAATAAAAACCCCTTCATGCTACAACATCCTTCTCGGACGCCCTTGGATCCACGAGAATGGTGTTGTCCATTCAACTCTACATCAATGCATCAAGTTTGTTGGCGACGACGACATGATACATCGAGTCTTTGCGGACAGAAAACCCTTCAAAGGTAAAGAAGTCCACTTCGCAGACTCACAAATGTATGAAGGTGAAAAAGAAGAAGAGGAGAAGCACACAGCATCCTTTGCCGAAAATCTCCAGAAAGATAAAGGCAAAGCTCCTCAACAATCACCGGAAGAAAACAAACCATCCGGTAAATCTGAAGAGATCATTCAAACTCCCTTCATCATCTCCCTCAAACCTTCAAAGCCTTTGGTCATCACAACTAAAGTAAAGAAGGCAAAGCAAAAGCCTGGGGGCAAATTTGTTGTCTCTTTCGTGTCTATCATGCAAGACACGGACTCGGATTTAGAGTCAGAAGACGACACATCGTCAAGCCAAGCTGACACTCAGCAAGTTCAGCCTGCTCTTACTCCAATGGAGACAACTTCTGACATAGAAGATCCTACGTCAGCTTCCTTCGTTGTTCCAGCAACTTCAGTAGGGAAAAAGCCGATCTTCTTCCATAGATCGGATGCTTCTTCATCAAACTCCATGCTTGAACCTTTCCAAAATAAAGGTATGCCTCAACTATCCTTATACAGTTCTGTGGCACAAGCTATTATGAAGAAAATGGGCTATGATGCTCAAAACCCAGTCGGTTTGGGAGAAGGACGCGGTATTCTCACGCCATTGGGGCCCGTCTTGACCAAAAGCCAGCTGGAAGATTGGAGACTCTACGGCTATGTAGAAAAGTCTTCACACGGGTTAGGGTATGATCCCGACACCTTCCTTGAGACAGTTGACACAAAGGCTTAAAAGTCAATATACTGACCAAGCCTCAACTTCTCAAGTCCATGAAGACATCGATCTCCCTGGATATCTCTTTGATGAGTCACCTGACAGAGATCCAGGAAGCTCATCCAATTGGCACGATTTCTCCAAAAATGAAGAGGAGTTGTCCGATGGCACAGACGTGTGGACTTCTGACCCAGAAGAACCCTCATCTCCAAAAGAAGTAGCCTACTTCGACCCGGTTTCAACAGGCGATTGGGATCATCTCATAGCAAGCCTTGGGAAAATTACCGATCAAGAAGACCCGTGGAAAGGAACAAAACCTTGGTCTGGAAATGCCTTTGAAAACCCAAAAGGTTTCGTTGAGCTGGAAGCCTCCAAAAATATTGTGGAGGAACCACCTTCGAACCTTCCAACAGAAGATCCTGTTCAAAAGATAGACTTGGGAACACCAGATAACCCACGTCCTGTATTCATAAGCAAGAATATAAAGGATGATAAGTTACCCGAGTATATCGCCTTTCTTCGTGAGTTCGTTGATTGCTTTGCATGGTCTTACGCTGAAATGCCAGGCTTAGACCCCAAAATAGCGGTTCACAAACTCAATCTTCAAGAAGACATCAAGCCTGTCAAGCAAGGCCAAAAAGATTCCGTCCAGATGTGATGGATAAAATTGAACAAGAAGTTCAAAAACTCAAAAGCGTCAGCTTCATCCGTGAGGAACAACATCCTGAATGGTTGGCCAACATTGTCCCCGTGACAAAGAAAAATGGGCAGATCAGGGTCTGTATTGACTATAGAGACCTGAATGGCGCATGCCCTAAAGATGAATTTCCGCTCCCCATACCAGAGGTAATGATCGATAATACCTGTGGATTCGAGCGAATGACATTCATGGATGGTTTCTCTGGCTACAATCAGATAAAGATGCATCCTGAAGATGAAAAACATACATCTTTTCGGACCCCATTTGGCGTGTATTGCTACACTGTCATGCCATTTGGTCTGAAAAATGCTGGTGCCACATATCAGAGGGCTATGATGAAAATATCCCAAGATATGCAGCACAAGACGGTTGAATGTTACGTTGATGACCTCGCCGTCAAAAGCAAAAGAAAAGAAGATCATCTCGAAAACCTTCGAGAAGTCTTCCTCCGGCTTCGCAAACACAAACTGTGAATGAATCCTTTGAAATGCTTCTTCGACGTCTCGTCGGGTAAGTTCCTCGGATTCTTAGTTCGGAAAGCTGGAATAGAGGTTGACCCCATAAAAGTCAAAGCCATTCTAGAAATGCCCTCTCCAAGAACCTTGAGAGAACTCAAAGGGCTTCAAGGGAGATTGGCCTACATCAGACGGTTCATCTCCAATCTTTCGGGGAAATGCCGTCCATTCTCCCGGTTTATGAAAAAGGGTGTAAACTTTGTCTGGGATGCTGACTGTGATGCTGCTTTCCAAGACATCAAGTCATACCTGACAAAACCCCCAGTGTTAGCTGCTCCTACCACTGGAAAACCATTCATCTTGTACACAAGAGCCCTTGATCACTCTTTGGGAGCCCTGCTTGCGCAAGAAAATGATCAAAGAAAAGAAGCTGCTCTATATTACCTCAGCCGCATGCTAGTAGGTGCAGAGCATCGCTACTCTCCAGTCGAAAAAGAATGTCTTGCAGTGATGTTCGTCGTACAAAAGTTGCGTCACTACTTGCTTTCCAACACAGTATACCTAGTCTCGAGGGTCAACCTCTTGAAGGTCCTTGTCACAAAGGCAGGTTCTCTCAATGCTCGACTGGCAAAATGGTCCATCCTTCTGTCACAATTTGATATTAGGTATGTACCACAAAAAATAATCATAGGGCAAGCTCTAGCGGACTTCCTCGCAGAGCATCCATTGCCTAAGATTCTCCGCTCAGAGATGATCTCCCAGACGAACCAGTCTACAATGTGGAGACTTTCTCACAAAGTGCCTCCTGGGACATGTACTTTGACGGTGCAACCAGGACGAATGAAAAAAAATAGCTCATCTCGGGAGTTGGCATCCTCTTTGTTAGCCCCGACAAATACATGATTCCACACGCTTTCTCGCTACTGGAACCATGCACAAACAATGCAACTGAATATCAAGCTCTGATCTTAGGATTGGAACTCGCCATCGAATCCGGTATCACCATGCTGGAAGTCTTTGGAGACTCTCAACTGATCGTCAACCAGATGAATCAGAAATTTGAAGTCAGGAAGCCAGATTTGTTGCCTTACTACAACAAGGCACAATCACTTCTGCAAAAGTTTGACATCTGTCACATCACCCACATTCGTAGAGGTGAAAACATACGTGCAGATGCCCTAGCCGGACTTGCCGCATCCATGGCAATCCAGGAAGGGGAAAACATGCAAATCACAGTGTGCGAAAGAAGAATCCTTCCTCCTCTTAACACACACCAAGCAGTTGCTGAATGTCACCAAGTGGTCGGAAGTCGGATTTCAATCCTTCAAACTTCAATCGGCGACTGGAGGGATCCATTCATTGATTACATTATGTTCAGAATCCTACCTGAAGATCCAAAAGAATGGGTAAGCATCCAAAGGCGAACCCCAAGCTTTCATTTGGATATTCCTTCAAAAATCCTTTACAGGAAATCCTTCAACGGAGTACTTCTACGCTGCTTGTCACAACAAGAGGCTGAAGAAACACTCAAAGAAGTTCATGCTGGTCTTTGCGGAGCTCATCAAGCTGGACCTAAGCTCTATGATCAGATAAAAAGGTTAGGATATTACTGGCCTACCATGGTATCTGACGCAATGCAATTTGCTAAGCGCTGCCAACAATGCCAAATTCATGGAGATTACATTCACATGCCTCCAGAATGGCTGCATCCTACAGCGATCTCATGGCCTTTCGAAGCCTGGGGTATGGACATCATAGGTCCTATTTCTCCCCCTTCGAGCAAAGGTCATCGCTTCATCTTCGCCGCTACGGATTATTTCTCCAAGTGGTCAGAAGCATTTGCGTTTAACGAAATGAAGACCTCATCAGTCCTTCATTTCCTGCGCACCAACATCATTTGTCATTTCGGCATACCCAAAAGATTCGTCCATGATAACGGACCACAGTTCCGGGATCATCGATTCTACAGGTTCTGCGACAAATACAAAATCCAAAGCTGTCCTTCGACTCCATACAATCCGGCAGCAAACGGGTTAGCAGAAGCTTTCAACAAGACACTCTGCAAAATCCTCAAAAAAATGGTCTCTAGTCACAAAAGAGATTGGAGCGACAAAATGTCTGAAGCTTTGTGGGCCTATCGAACCACCGTTCGAGGACCAACCCATAGCACACCATTCTCCTTAGTCTATGGATGCGAAGCTGTCGTACCCTTGGAAGTACAAATTCCTTCCTTGAGGGTATCCTTGCAAAATGACATGACTCAAGAAAGCAATGTCAAATTGCAATTCCATGAGCTGGAC
Source organism: Litsea cubeba (assembly GCA_012931725.1). NCBI lineage: Eukaryota > Viridiplantae > Streptophyta > Magnoliopsida > Laurales > Lauraceae > Litsea > Litsea cubeba. Next base: position 36,923,964 of record CM022950.1, read on the forward strand.
AATCTCGATGAGAGACGGCTCGAAGCTCAACAAAGCATTGAACTTTACCAAGCACGCATGGCAGGATCTTTCGATAAAAAGGTTAGGCAACGCGCCTACAAAAAGAGTGACTTGGTTCTTGCTGTAAAAAGACCAATGGTCTTCGCTCACAAGTCCAAAGGCAAATTTGAGCCAAAATGGGAGGGACCCTACGTCATCGACAAGGTTTTCTCCAATGGCGCATACGCACTCCTAAACATGGAAGGTGACAGATGTATGTTGCCCATCAACGGCAAGTTCTTAAAGCGGTACTACCCTTGAAGACTTACCCAACTGGGTAAGAGCAATGCCTGTACGGCCAAAACCGGTCTCCAGGTACACGCTCGCTAAACCCACCCTTTTTTTAGAATTTTCATATCAAATGTTGAAATTTCTAGAAATTAAAACAATGCTTACTTTCATCGTTTCATTGTTAAAAAAAAAATATATCCAAGTTTAGGAACCTTTCCCTAACTTGACAATACCTAACAAATTCATGGTTTGAAATAAAATCCGGATTCAGGGATTTCCACCCTAGTCCACCCTGCCTTTTACCGCCAAAATGGTTTTAGGTCAAAACTTATGACCCTCGTGTCTTTAAACAAAAAAAAATGGTTTTTAAAAAACCGCGGGGAAGCGACGCTTAGTCGATACTCGCACAAATCGGAAGCAAGCGAACCATGTTTGACACTTCCAAAATCGCAGGGAAGCGACATTTCGTCGGTACTTGCAAAATCCAAAACTATGGAGATGCAACATTTCAGTTGATATCCACAACCCAAATTTCAAAGGTTCGAAAAAACCTAAAAAACTGTGGAGACGCAACATTTCAGTTGATATCCACAACTCAAATTTCAAAGGTTCGAAAAAACCTAAAAAACCATGGAGACGCAACATTTCAGTTGATATCCATAACCAAAAGGTTCGAGAAAACCACAAATTTCAAAAATCGTGGGGAAACGACATCAAGTCAGTACCCGCAAAACCAAAATTTTTGAAAAGCAAGGATGCGACATTCCATCGATACTTGCACCCAAATCCACGAGGATGCGACATTCCATCGATACTCGCAACCGAATGAGCAAGGATGCGACATTGCATCGATACTTGCAAGAACATTCAGCAGGGAGGCGACTTTTAGTCGATACTTGCATTTTTTGAAAACCAAACCGGCTATAAATGCCATCAAAACAGGCTATAAATGCCATAAACCGGCTATCAATGCCACCAAAACAAAACCGGCTATCAATGCCACAAACAAAAACTTGGATTTAAAAAAAAAAAAAACCGGCTATCAATGCCACCAAAACAAAATAGGCTATCAATGCCACAAACCGGCTATCAATGCCACAAATCGGCTATCAATGCCACCAAAACTGGCTATAGATGCCACACACAAAAAAAAACTCTCGGCTATCAATGCCACAAAAAAAGAAGCTGGCTCTCATGCCAAAATTGGCTTCCTTGCCACAAACAAAAACCTGGCTTCCATGCCAAAAACAATCATTTGACAAAAGATTTTCACAAAATGACAACCTTTTGATCAAATCCCATTTAGCAATTACTTTTATCACAAAAAGATTCAAGTGAGCGTAGGGATAACAAAAAAAAAGAGAAAGTGTTCACAAGCACTACAAAAAAAAGAGTACCAAAAAAATACATGTGGTACCAAAAAAAAGAAAGTGTTCACAAGCACTACAAAAAAATAAGTACCAAAAAAAAAATAATACAAGTGGTACCAAAAAAGAGAAAAGGGGATAGTTTCTGTTATAAAAAAAAAAACAGAAGCTCAATCAAAAATGGTCTCCAGCCAAGAGTTCAGCTCCTTAAGCAAGCTTTTGGCCTCATCCGTCAAGGATTCCAAGGCACGCTTCTTCAGGAACCTGCCATGAGATGCTGGGGTGGGCTGTAACCCTTCTTTCGCACCAGGAAGCTTCCCCTGAGCGGTTTTCCATTGTTTGTTCTCATCAGACTTCCTTTTGAGAACTCGATTGGCATCCGCAACCCGGTAAATCAGAGCAGTCTCCCTTTCACGAGCCTCTGTTATTTCAGTCCACTTGGCAGCGACTTGTGCCTACAATTGCTCAAGACGTTTCATGGCCTCATCGACCTCCCTATCAAGGATGTTAAGGTCATGTGTCAGCCCAATGATGGTTAGCTCTTCTAAGTTCTTCTCTCGGACTGCCTGCTTCCTGCTTTCTGTAGCCTCATCCAGGTTAGATTGAGCCTTATCCGCAGGGTCCAAGAACATCTCCTTGAAGAACTGATCGTCAGGAAAACCCATGGTCTCAAACCACTTGTCACCCAGCTCAATGATCCTATCAACGATCGCCCTGGCACTTGTGACATCCAGACCAGCTTCTTCGGCATCACCGAGAATCTCACGCACATGCTGGATCATCCCAAATCCGGCATCTAAGTGCCCAGAAAGCAGAGTCTCAATCCAAGAGCTCAGAACTCGCACCACCACCTTCTTCGCAAAAAAGAAGAGATGGCCCAGCTGAAGATTCGCCCAACTCCGCTGGTCGGCTGCTCATGTCATCATCTGTTGGAAGAGTAACAAAAGAACTATTTCCAGTTGAAGCTGCTCCTGCTCGGGAAGGAATCTCAGCACGAGGAATCTCCTCAACATTGTCAGAGCTGGTCCCAAGAGTCTCTACCTCTGGATCAACCTCTGGCATCCCTTGCTCTGGAAGCGACGGATCCTCCTCTGTCACTTCAAAACTGCCAAAGAAACACAAAAAGGTATGAATATAATCCTGTTTGAAAATCATTATCAGGGTTATTACTACAAAATACCTTCTTCGACGACTGGCGGAACACTTTCTTCCTCCATGAACTCATCGGAAGCATCATCAACATTTGCATCCATCGATGGTTCAAAGTCATCGGAATCCTGTGGCAAGTCAGCTGGCAAGAAATGTGTTAGCAAACCAAGTCACAGACAAAAAAAAAAAAAAAGAAAGAGAAGTCATACCAATTGGAGACTCTGGAATCACTCCAGAGTCCCTCGGTTCTTCTTCAGGTGCCCCGACAGGATCCGTCACCACCTCATCGACCGGAACCTCAGGCATCACCAAGTCTTCCTCTGCTAAAAAAAAAGAGAGAAAAGCAGAAACAAGAAGCAAATCAGAACATGGAAAAATCCCATGAAAACAAATGGAAAGAGAAAAAGGAAGAATCATACCTTCACCGACGGTCTCTTCTTCACGGCTTCTCTTCTCTGGAGGCTCGTCAGCATCCACTGGCACATCCTCATTAATAGTAAGAGGAACTTCCAAGTTAGGAGAGTCCTCATGCTGCCCCTTGCTGCGATGATGACTCCTCCCCCTCTTACCCCGGCAGGCTCGCTTCTTCGAGGAACCTGCCCCGCTGTCAGAGTCAGGTTTCCCACTTGACTCCTCACTGGATGGTCTACTCTTGCCAGTAGACTCCACGGAAGCTTGCCTCTGTGCCGCTTGCATCCAAGCGCCAAGTTCGGCTTCCTCCTGTTCCAGCTGCTCTAAAGCCTCATCAGGTATTTCTCAAACAGCTTCAGAACCGATGACGCCCTGGTCACCGAGAAAGCCTATCTTGTGCTTCTCTCCAGAAAGAAAGGCCCAAACTTCCTCTCGCCGGACGCCATCCGACTTTCCAAGGCCCTTTCTAGATGCCAGCTTCACATCAAGCTCCTTCTTGGAAAGCCCCTGATATGCCGAAAAGCTCTCCGCGAACCACTTCGCAAAGCCGGCAGTCCGAGAAGTCAGCAACACAGGATAAGAAATCATGGCTGTATTGTCTTCAGCACTATAGAAAGCCCATGCATTTCTCCCGTCCTGTAAGCCTCCAAAGCGCTTCACCATGCTTGAAGGCGCTCCAACAACGCCTTGAGAAAAGCCCAGCTGCAAAGCAAAGCGAGAGGGTACATACGGCTGGATGTCGACGAAAAGATGTCTACGGTACACCATCATGCCGACACGTATGCTGAAAAGCCACTCTCTCTCTGCATTCGTCAAGGAATAATGCCTTCCCGACCCCGCCCTGGTAGAGTCTCGGGAGGCACCAAAATCAAAAGCCTTCTTCCGCAACTCCGGAGAAAGCTTCACTGAAGACTGCCCCATCTCGACGTCCCTGAACCATCGGATCCTCATGCGGGCAAACAAAAGTGATTCGGACACGACTTTGCCCTTAGCCAGTCGAATCATTAGAGGATCATCATCCTGTGCAACACCAAGCCGGTGGAAGCCAGGACAGTGGTATACATACCACGAATAAAAGATATGGGCTGAAAATACCCTATTCATGGGAAGTCCAAGCCGAACCAAAAAAGCAGCAGCCTGCAGTTCGGTACACAGGTAGGAGTAAAGAGCTGGCACCAAAGCAAGCTGCTCTCCAAACGCCATCTGACAAGCCGGAAAAATACAATGCGGCCTGATGTGCGTTCCATCTCCTCCAGCAAAAATAGCCTCACCAAGCCAATAAGTGAGGTAAACAGCGAGATCTCTCCGCAGTGCAATGTCAGGACATATGGCGTTTGTACTGGCACAGAAATCTCTCAACTCTTCTTGCATGGCCAAGATCTTCTTTGAACTTGGATCCTGAGCTCCGGTTTCCTGGGTCACGCTATCAGAAGACTCCCTGCTATCAAAAAAGTTGGGGAATGAAGAGCTAGAACTCTTCCAACTGCTGGATCTAACTTTTAAACCCTCCTTCTCCTTCAAAAAATCATAGAAGGCGACGAGTTGAAAGTACAGAAGCCTGAACTCCTCAGACTGCCCCTCGAGGACGCTGTCAATCGGCATAAACTCCTCATAGAGTTTGCCGAGGATGGACAATCCAGTAATGACGCTCAGCTCCTTCAAAGAAAAACCAATCTCACCATTCGTCACAACGAAGGTATTGGTTTGTGGGAGGAATGATTCCAGCATAGCCATGAAGGCCTCGTCGGAAAAGATCACGGTCTCCCTAAAGGCGCGGACCGCATCAAAAATCCCTGCTTCCTTCAAAACGGCGCCACCAATCAGTAGGACGCGATCAGTCCACGACTCCCACTCAGAGTCAGCATTGAAACGGCCACGGAGTCGAAAAGGCTTGATCCAATTGCTGCCGTCACCGCTAAAAATACCAAGGCCCACCGGTCTCAAATCGACCGACGGATAATCAGAACCCTGGTAGCCGCTGGATGGCATCAAAAGATCCATGTCAACAGGCGACCTCTCCGTATATCCAGGAGAACCGCCAACAAAAACCCCGGTCTTGATTACATTTGTCCTTCTCACCCAGCTTGGAGGGTCTTCCCTCTTAGAGCACGTGGGGGCAAGGCTCATGATCGAGACGGTGCGATTAAACGTCGACCGGGTAACAACAGTCTTCTTCTCACCATCTGCTGTGAAAGAAAACTGAAAACATCTCCTCTGGTATGTCATGTCATCAGGGACTGCATCACCAAAGAAGAAGGTAGGCTTGGGCAAAATGCTCTGATCTTCCATCACCCATGGACGACTGCTTACCATGATCTTATAGAATTCCTCTCCCTTGAGAGTGATCAGTTGCTGCCTCATCTCATCTCTGTTGAGGGAGTCGCACTCTTCCAGATTTCTCTCAACATACTGGACCTTCTCAAAGGCCTGCTGAACGGCCGGATTAGAAGATCTAGAAGATCGACGAGGTACGCTTGTAGCAGGCTCTTTACCCTTGTTCGTTCTGGAGGAACCACCTGAAAAGGATGGAAAAGAAAAAGATCAAACATCAAAATGACAGAATCTCGCTAAAAAAAAATATGGCGAAATTTTTACATGATGACGGGGCAATTCCGAAGAAAAGGAACTATCCCGAAAGAAATAAGAAAGCTTGAAGATGGGCTCAACATCGCTGCGAGCTCCGAAACTCCAAACTTTCGAAACCTCAAAGTCTCCGCAAAATCAGGAAGGGCTCAACATCGCTGCGAGCTCCAAATTCCCAAAATTGTGAAAACTTTCAGGTATGCTATCACATCATGCTACAAATTTAATTTACAATTGAATACATGCATGAACATCTAGGTTTGCCAAAAAAAAGGGGCATTATCATGATGAGCAAAAGAAAAAAAAAGAAAAGAAACTTTCTCAAAAAAAAAGAGGGGAAAGAAAACAAAAAAAGAAAAGAAGAAAAGAAGAAAAAAAAAGGGGCTGGCCCACAGGCCGTGGCCCACTGGCCACGTGGCCGTACGGCCAGATCCGTAAGGATCTGTCCGTACGGCCAACAAAAAAAAATAAAAAAAAAAGAAAGAAGAAAAGAAAAGAAAAAACGTGAAAAAAAAGGGAAAACATGTGAAAAAAAAAGAAAAGAAAAAAAGAGAAAGAAACAAAAAAAAAGAAAGAACTTTTTTTTCCTACAATGGAGTTTTCTTGAAAAAGGGAACTTACTTGAAGCCATTGATGGAGAAGAAGAAGAAAAGTCTTGAAGATCTTGAAGAAGAAGAACTCTTGGTCTTGAAGCCCTTTTGAGATTATTGCAAAATAAAGTAATAAGAGCAAGAGATCCAACCTCCTCCTTGCTTTTATAGAAGAGAGCAAACCAAAGAAGGAAAGAAGAAAGAGATAAGTGTTACTAATTAGTAACCTTACCAAAAGAAAGAGATTAGAAAGATTCTTTCCCAAAAGAAAGATATCTTGAGGGATTCTCTCCCAAAAAGAAATCAATGAGAGATTTTCTCCTAAAAGATAGGATCGATGAAGGATTCTTTCCCAAAAGAAAGATATCTTGAGATATCATATCCCAAAATAAAGGGAATATGAGAGATTCTCTCCAAGTAAAGATATTCTTAGATATTCTCTACCCAAATGAGATATTTTTGGATATTCTTTACAAAAATGACACCATATGAGATCTAAGCCATTTCAAAAGCTTAAGGTCCCATGCGTTAGCCCATATGAGCCAGGTTTGGCCACCTAGGCACAAAAAAAAAAGGGAGCTTTTAGTCAAAGAGAAATCCCTCTTACCAAGAGCATACAAAAATGGGTCCATGCCTCTTTTGAGTTGATTGGACCATACAAAGAAAATTCCAAGCCCCATGAGCTTCCAAAAATCAAACCATCCAGCCTCATCTACCAAATTGAGCCAAAATCTTGAAATTGACATTCCACAAAAATCAAACCAAATCCTGGTCCCCTAACTTGCCACATACAGCTTGTTAGGTCACAAGACCAAAACCAAAAACCAAAACCTGATCCCCTAACTTGCCACATACAGCCTGTTAGGTCACAAGATCAAAACCAAAATTGATCCCCCAACATTCCACATACAGCTTGTTGGGTCACACGATCAAAATCAAACCCGACCCCCTAACCTGCCACATATAGCCTGTTAGGTCACAAGGTCAAAACCCAAATCCACATCCCTGATGTCATCTTCAAAACTTTGCCTCGAGATGGTACGAGATCCCTTTCACTACCATAAAATTCCCCTGGAAGCTCAAAAGGCTACAAATACCAAAAAGAAAGACTGCTCAAAGACTCTTGGTCAAGTCACAGGCTCTCCTTCAAAAATCTCTTCGAGGCACATCGACTACAAAAGTTAAGCAACTCGTCGCTGTAACTCGAGGGGGCATTTGTTGACACCAAAAAATGTCACTTTGCCTCTTCAAGATCCAAAGAGCTACATGAAGTCGCAACCTGCCATAAATAGGCAATGCTACTTCCAAAAATCAAATCTTGTCAGAATCAAACAAAAACTGCAAGATCCTTCAAGACAGCCAAAAGAGGAGTACACAAGAAGTTTCGGGCCATTTCAAAATCATTTGGCCTAACTTCGCTTCTCCGATAGCCGAAAAGGAGCTCTCGGCGGCAAAAGCATCGGAGACACCAAGTCTTCGATCAGAGCCGATGGATGGTCTCAAAATACTTCCAAAAGGCTCCACCTCAAGTTCCGAGTCAAACCGACAAGTTTGACCCTACATCAACCCTCGAACAGCTAAATCAAGCCTCTCGGCGGCGAGAACCACCGAGGCCATTACTCATCAGATAGAGCACATGGACGGCTTCAAAATGCTTATAAAGGGCTACACGTCAAATTTTAGGTCATTTCAACAACATTTGACCATAGTTTGACGCTCGGAAGTCAAATCAGGCCTCTCGGCGGCCAAGCTCTCTGGGACCATGATTTCCAAGACAGAGCCTATGGATCATCTTAAAATGACTCCAATAGGTTCCCTGTCAAATTTCAAGTCAATCGGACATCGGTTGACCGCACATCAAACTGCGACATCTTCATCGCGACAAAAGTGAGTCTACTGGTGATAGGACCCCAAACGGCTTCAAAACTCAAACAAAAGCCTGTGGTTGGTCTTATTTATTGCTCAGAAGGCTTCACACCAAATTTCAGGTCATTCCAACATCGTTTGACCCAGTTTCAGCTTCTGACGGAAAATCGGCAGCTCTGCGCGACAAAGTCTTCGGCTTTCTCAGGAAATTGGAAACTTTGCAAAATAAAATGCAAGGATTCTCATCAGGTTTCCTACAAAGAAATCAGGCCAATAAATGGTCAAAATGTCAAGGAAAAATACAGAAGAAAAAAGAATAAAAAAACAGCAAAAACGGACACAAAACGGGACACAAAGGGGGGAAAACCCCCTCAGGGTCGCAGACCCCTGCGACCCTGGCCCAGGGTCGCCGGCGACCTTCGAGGCCGGGGTCGCCGGGAAGGCCCCGGAAGCCCCGGTTTTCATCATTTTTTCGTGATTCGAAGCGCCCAGCCTCTGGTACTTTCCAAAATTCATGCTTTTGAGACACCAAATCCTCTGACATCCGTCCAAAACACGGGTCAATCATCAAGAGCATCGAAAACAATATTGATCGCCACCTGGTCAACCAATAAAAGTGTGCTTTCTACCCGACCGATCGAGAAATCGACAGGACAGATGGCACCGACCCGCTGTTGGCAACAAACACCTGAAATTACATGGTCATCTGATGTCGATCTACATGAAGATTCATCGATGATCATCGCCAGAAGAATCCCAAAAGACACGGCACGGCCCGCGACTCTTCAACTGCTCGGCGACCACTTAATGCGATTAATTGACTAGCTTTATTACAGTCATTAATCCATTTCTTTGGACGGACCAATCAGAAGCAAGCATCCGGGAGTTACAAGTCAAGAGATTCATAGCATTTAACCCATGAAACTCCTCCCATCATGGCGATTAAAGGCGATTAAATGCCCTCAATCTCCTCCGGCCAATCAGAAGCCAAGAAAAAGGAGTTATAAAATAAAGAATTCAATTCTGTAACTCCTCCCTTTATGTAGCTTTATGACAATCAAAGCTCATAAACCCTCCTAAATGGCTACCTAAAAGCCTATAAATAGGAGAGCTCTCCAAGAAGAAAGGATCATCAGAAAAAAGCACAAACACACAGACAGACAGAAGCACAGAAATTCAGAGAAGGAAAAGAGAGAAAACTCTGCAGAAGTTCTACACCAGCCACTGCTACAAGGTGACAAAAGTCCCTTGGGGGGTACCCCCCCCCCCAAGGTCCTTGCCTTCTCCTCCTGGCTCCAATGGCTTAGATGTGGCTTTTCAGCCCCTCTACTCGGCTTTTTATTGGACATAGGATTTCCTTTTGGTCTTTGTCCTCTAAAAACCTGAGGTTATAGCCAAGCCAAGCGAATCAATAGCATCCTCTGTTCTCATCTGCATGGATGATGGCGAAGCCCACATATGGCTTGCGACCGTCAATCTAAATGAGTCCCCCACAATCTCCTGAGCAGTTAGATCCTCCTTTTCTTGCTTTTCATTGTAGTTTGCATTTTTTCAAAAGAGACAAAAATCACAACTCTTGTCTTTCATTATTGATAAGGATTGTAAATCAGCTATAAACGCCAAAATCGGCTATAAACGCCAAAAATCGGCTATAAACGCCAAAATCGGCTATAAATGCCAAAAAAATCGCCTTTCACGACAAACCAAGAAAAATGTCTCTTTTCTTAAATATATGTGCAATGGAAAACTTGAAAGAAGTTGATTTCCTTTTTACTTGCGAAGGTTGATCTCCGGATCACCACTTGCAATTCCAAGTAAAATAGAAAATCTGGCACACCCTCACAAAAAAAAGAAAGTTGATGCACGCCCCTGCCCCCCGGTTACGAAAGGGTCGGAACCAAACGGACTTCCACGTCCGCCGACCTCGGTAGGAACCGAGCAGGAGCGCGGTCCATCAGTTCCTTTATTTCATCATTATTTATGTTTAGAACTCTAAAATGTATTTAGAATGTTTTCGTAATGTTTTTCATATTATCTGAATTTTGCTTGCCAGACCGTCGTGTCTGACTCCCTTTGTTTGGTGCCAAGACTCTTTCTCTTCCCCTTTTTACGTGTTTGATTGGAGGAGGCGGTTGAGCCATCGGTCTGACGCGAGAGGCTGCCTTTGATGTCATATAGATGTCAAGTTTGGCACCGGAGTTCGTAATATCATTTGGGGTAGCATTTTATTTAGTTGTTTATTTTCGTATGGCTTTGTTAGCCTTTTTCATGGGATTTGTAATTAAGACACTTGTGTATTGTAACTTGAATATGTGGGAAATAAATAGTCCTGTTACTACCAGTTCAGTATGTTATGATTTATGTTCTGTACCAGTCTGCTTATGTGATGGCTTTATGATATTGGTTGAGTGCGACACGGAATCCGATGGCCACGGACTCCGGGTCGCAACGCCATGATTAGCTTCCGCGAAGATATATTCTGATCGTGATGGAATTTTGTTATCCTCACACATGCGGATCTTGGGAAATACGACAAGAATTTTATTTAATCCCAAAATTTCGCACCCCGAGGTCGGATCACTTCAGGGCCCGATTTCGGGGTGTGACAGGTTTGGTATCAGTGCTGGTTAGTTTCTAGGAAATAAAAAACTCTAGAGACATTAAGATGTGTGGTGAGGATTCGTTAGATTATGTCGATTTGTTTTCTCGTCTTTGTTTCTTTGAATTTGAGTCCGCTTTTCTTTTAGCTCGGGAGACTTTTCTTGTCTTTTCTTTTGTTCTTGTTGTTTGGGAATTTGGAAGACCAAATTTCTCTTTTGTGGGGGGAGAATTTAAAGTCTCCATGCCCACATTTAGTGTCTTTTGCTCATGTTCGTGTCGGAGATTGGAAACATTGTAGATTCAGTATGTTGTTTTCGAAGAACATTGGCAGACTTTCAGCCTTTCAACATCACTAATGTGGTTAATGAGAGAAGACATGTGCATTTGCCTGCCAAAGTAGAACTTGAGCAGTATTTGAAGATCCCCTCTCAGCTAATCGAAGATCATCATGCAGCGTACCAAGGTAAGTAAATGTGGATTTTAGGTGAACTCAAACCATCTTTCCAAGACGAAGGACAGCAAAAGGCATATTAGCTGTTGATTCTATGAAGGGAGAAGTGATTTTAGTTAGTAAGACTAGAAGTTAGTGCCAGAAACTCAAGGATTTCTCAGATTCAATGAGCTTTGTCATAGTTTTGGTTGAGAATTCCCGTGACTTGCAGCTTAGCCAGTGTAGTTGATTCGGCGGTAATACCAAGTGGATGGTTAGTTGTAGTCAAGATAATTTTCAGTAGCAGAGGAGACCTTGTGGATTTTACCGACTTACAGGGTATTGGATTGGACAACGTGCAGATGCAAGTGAATACCTCAGTTATTGTGATGTCCATTGCTTAATGAGAGTGATTTTCATGATATTTCCATCTTTTGTTATGTTTTTCTTAATGTCTATGATTTATCCTTGTAGTGTTCAAACAATGGATTATGTTTAATTTTCTTAAGATATTGTTTTACAATGATCTTGGAATTTTGCTCTTGTTTTAATTTTCTTAAATGTTGACATCTACATTTCAAGATCTTCATGATTGTGTTTCTTTTTGAAAGCATAGTGTGAAATTTCTATTTCATTGATTTGTTTCCTTTGGCTATGCAAGATGATTTTCTTAAGGGTTTTTGTTTTCAGATTATATACAGATTCCTACATTTGATTTAACGTTCAGCTGTGTTTAGATTTCTCCAGGATTTTTATGAACAAATGAGTTTAGAGTTCAACAAGGTTTAGTGTTTAATTAACACTCAGATTTTAGCAAAGTTTAATGTACTGCTATATGAATCTGATTTATTTTTGAAGTCCTGATATGAAAATTGTTAGGTGCTTTGATGGTTTGTTTGGTTATAAAAATATGACTTTCAAAATGGATAATGTTATTTCATACTCAAACTTTGATAAGCTTTATTTGATAATTTGAAGGTTCAGTTTCTACTATGTTTTAAAATGATGAAATTCAACTTAGTGACTTTTTAGTCATTATGTTTAAAACTTTAAGTTTTGTTTTGCACTGAATGGAATGAGTTGTATTGGCTTATGGTTGGAGCTTGGAAATGTACGGAGTTGAAGGGTTGATGGATGTCAGGACGTGTACTGGTTCAGTTGGAGACAAAGTTGTATTTATGAGAGAGTAAACATCATTCGAGACGTGACGTTCAGAAGCTGATGAGACAATTGTTCTTACAGGAAAGGTGGGATATAAGGCAGAAACAGAAGATTGAGCAGATTCCAGATTGTGAAAAATTTCAGTCAAGCACCATTCAAGAAAATGACTCGACCCACACTTTTGCAAGGATTTAGTTAATTGGTGAACCTTAGAGGACAGACTAAAAGTGGTGGAATTGCTTCGAGACTTGGATTGAAAGTTTCAACTTATCAGGGAATGATGCCAGCTTGGCAGGTTTATTTTGTTGATGACACAGTATTAAGCAGAAGATCAAGAACAACAAGCAGATAAAATCAGAGTGAGCATGGACTGCTTAATACAGTGGAGAAAGACTTGAACTTTACGATTTTAAACACACCCATGTTGGGTTTCTAAGTTGGGTTATGCTTGTTAGAAGTATAAGACTTGAAGAGTGAAATCTGAAGAGGCAAGCCATGCGAAGTTTCGACACAGAACAGCTCAGCAAGTTTTGGCAGTTTAACATCTGGTTTATAGCAGTGTGACATCTGGGTTGTCGTAGACCAAGTCAGAGAAAGGAGACCTATAGAATTTAGAGTTTGTGATTTCAGAACGAAGAAGGATTGACGATATACTTGGAGGCCAGAAGCTAATGATGCATTTGAGGAGCCAACAGTTTTCTAAGTCACTCACTTCGAAGTTAACGTGCTGACATGAGACGCTTGCGTTGATAGCTTTGATGGAGATGATGGATTGTTTCAGGGTTCCGAATCACAGTGGATGAAGAGACTAGCACTTGGTAGGATTTAAATTTCACCAATTCCTCGAAGATAAGACCAAATAGAAGAGTTTCAAGCCAGAATCTAAATGGTACAGTAAAAGTAGGTATATGGAATTCCAGAAATTTTCGAAGTAGAGATTATTTTAGAGAAAGCATGTCTACGATCACATCCTCATACAAGCGTCAGGAGCACCGTGTACAGTTTTGTAGGACTTAAGGCACAGAATTTTAGAGTAACAGAAGAAGACTGAACTTGCAGTTTCTTGGACCGACAGTGACTGACGAGGTAAGTAAAAGAAATGATCCAGTACAGGAATGACATATGACACCAGGGATGATTAGAAGAATCGTTGAACACTAGTTTGGTCAGAGAAGTATGTTTTAAGCAGATATGTGGAACATTGTGAAGCCTTCAATCGAATCAGAATGTTGTTTGAAGGCGCATCTCAATGTCGGGGTGGATCAGGGGACATCACAGTTGCCGAGGTTCAGCGAGGGTGTCAATGTTTACTTTAGTATTTTTTGGGTTTTTTATTTTTGTATGGTTTAGACCATTTGGAGGACCAAATGGGTTCTAAGGGGGGAGGATGTAAGACCCCGACCCCCAGTTCTTTTGTTTACAATTGTTTTAATCATTGTTTAACCTTTTAAGTGAGATTAGAGTTGGTTTGACTTTGTCTTTGAGTTTGACTGGATTTTTAATAGCCTTGGAGATTTGAGGACCGTTGACTTTGGTTTGGCCCGGTCCATATAATTTATATTTTTGTGAGAAATTATTCTTATTTTGGAAAATTACAATTTTTACTCCTTTTGACTCATTTTATTAAGTTTAACAACTTTCATGTTGTGACCATTTAGATTTGAGGATCAGAAAACACGTTTCTCGAGAAAAGGACAAAATTGACTTTTCACACTAAATCTGTACTTAAATTTTGAAAATTTCAGAATTTGGGGAAAATGTACTCTTTGGAAAGTAAATATTTCGTTGATCGATTTTGTCTTCTTCGTCGATCTCATTCGGGACCCACAAATGTTAGTTTCAGCCCTTTTGTAATGTTGGGGCCCATGGGACCCAGCCCACTTACTCTTTATAAAACCACATGGGTTCTTCTTCACATGGGTTCTTCTTCTTCCCATCTTCTTTTTTCCTGCAACTTTTGAGAGAGAGCCTAGGGTTTCTTCTTCCCCACCTTCTCTCTCCTTTGGTTTGCAATCTTCTTGAAGACCAAGTGGAGATTTGATCTCTCAACCTTCTCCCTCATCTTCCAAGCTTCTCAAAGGTGTATTTTTTAAAAGATTTGAGCTAGGAGAGACCACCTTTCCAAGCTCTTCTTCCTTGTTTGAGCTTCAAAAAGGTTAGCAATGGATTTCTTTCTTCAAATCTTGGTTTTTCAAACCATTTGGAGTATTCTCTCTTGTATGCAATGCTTTCTTTGAGATTTGCAATGGATTAGTTTTCTAGGGCTTCTTCTTGAGCTATTTTTGGGGGTTTTGTGAATTTGGAGCTTGAGACCATAGGAAGACCATCCTTGAATAATTTTCACTCCATCTTTACTTGAGGCAAGTGAAGTATTCAGCTAATGTGATGCTTATTGCTTAATAAGAATGATTTCATGAATTTCCATTATATCATGTGCTTTTCTTTATGGTCTATGATTTATCTTTGAAGTGTTTAAGAAAAAAGGAGTTATGATTAATCCTCTTAAGTTATGATTTTACAATAGATCTTGGGTTTGTCTCTTATCTAATTATCTTAGAGTTTGTTATCTTCATTCAAGACTTTTAGTGATAGGATGAGAGAAATGGTCATGTTTCCTTTGATTTTTGAATGGAGAATGGAATGGGATAGTATTTATGAATGTTTTAATGGAATTATGTTGATAAAGAGAAGCTCAAAATATATGAGCAAGATTGTGGAAGAGAACAAGTGGGAAGTCAACAAAAGAGGGGAAACAAGAGTGTAAAATGCACAATTTTTGGGCCCAGCCAGTAACTGGGCTGCTCAAGCGAGCCCATGGTCCGCTCGAGCAGACCAGCTTCTTGGAGGGGTCCACTCGAGAGGACCTTGGGCCGCTCGAGCGGACCTGAGCCCAGGCCTGGCCCTTTTTGAAGGGCTATATGAGGGCTGTTTTATGGTTTTTCTTAAGGCCTATTTGAGGCCCGTTTAGCACTCTTCCTTCCTTGATTTTTAAGCCCAATGATCTTTTATAAATGCTTGAAAGCCCATGAAAGATTTGGATAAATTGTGATACTTGAAAAATTGTGAAATGGAATGAGAATAATGAGAGAATGAATATATGTGGAATTTACCCAGGAAGCTTTCAAATCTCAATGCACACTCTATTATTTTAAATGTTGTGGATTTTCATTGGCATCAAACATGTTCT
This sequence comes from Litsea cubeba, assembly GCA_012931725.1. NCBI lineage: Eukaryota > Viridiplantae > Streptophyta > Magnoliopsida > Laurales > Lauraceae > Litsea > Litsea cubeba. The sequence continues at coordinate 36,939,579 of CM022950.1, forward strand.
TTTATTAATCAATGTTTAAAAGTTAAGTGTGTATTGAGATAGCCCCTTGGTAAGTCATTATGTCATTCTGCATTATTCTACTTCATTTCAAGTTAGAAATGTATATGAGTTCTTCGACAAATAGATTTGAGTGGTTCGCTACGTTCAGAAATATATCGATAAGACTATTATTTTGAAGATAAAACCTCGAGGCAAGATGGGGCCAGAGCTTTGTAGTGCGAGCCCATGAGCCAAAGGGACTATTATTTTGAGAATAAAACATCGAGGCATGATGGGGCCAGAGCTTTGTAGTGGGAGCCCATGAGCCAAACGGATTATTATTTTGAGAATAAAACCTCGAGGTAAGATGTGGCCAGAGCTTTGTAGTGTGAGCCCATGAGCCAAAGGGATTATTATTTTAATTTGTATTTGTTCATGTTTTGAAAACTAGAGGCACCACTAGGCTTAGGTCACCTTGTCGGGCTGATCACCCGGCTTGGGATCTTTAATTTGTCTGCCAGCTGCAGCTTGGATTCTGTCTGTACTGACCATGGCGGCGGTTCTGTTTTCGGTCCCACGTGTAGTGGCTACAGTTCTGTTTGATAACGACTTTGTTCGTTCCGGTCCCACGAGTAGTGGCTACGGTTCTGTCTGCTCCTGTTATCTCGATAATAGGAGAATGTAGCTTTATGTGGTTGGCCAATGTTTTATGTTCGATTTCTATTGATTTATTCATTTGTTCTTGATTCGTTTGAATGTCACTGATTTATTTGTACATTATTGATTTATTCACTTCATTATATTTTATTGGGATATGTCATTGCTTTTATTCGGACTGTTCTATTATTTGAAATTGAAAAAGAATAAAAAAGGGTACTTATTTCATTGGTTCTTATGTTCAGATCTTAAATGCATTATATTCTTCTATGTTGTCGATGATTTAGGAATCGTTCCTTTATTTCATCATTATTTATGTTTAGAACTCTAAAATGTATTTAGAATGTTTTCGTAATGTTTTTCATATTATCTGAATTTCGCTTGCCAGACCGTCGTGTCTGACTCCCTTTGTTTGGTGCCAAGACTCTTTCTCTTCCCCTTTTTAGGTGTTTGAACGGAGGAGGCGGTTGAGCCGTCGGTCTGACGCGAGAGGCTGCCTTTGATGTCATATAGATGTCAAGTTTGGCACCGGAGTTCGTAGTATCATTTAGGGTAGCATTTTATTTAGTTGTTTATTTTCGTATGGCTTTGTTAGCCTTTTTCATTGGATTTGTAATTAAGACACTTGTGTATTGTAACTTGAATATGTGGGAAATAAATAGTCCTGTTACTACCAGTTCAGTATGTTATGATTTATGTTCTGTACCAGTCTGCTTATGTGATGGCTTTATGATATTGGTTGAGTGCGACACGGAATCCGATGGCCACAGACTCCGTGCCCAACGCCATGATTAGCTTCTGCAAAAATATATTTTGATCGTGATGGAATTTTGTTATCCTCACACATGCGGATCTTGGGAAATACAACAAAAATTTTAATTAATCCCAAAATTTCGCACCCCGAGGTCGGATCACTGCAGGGCCCGGTTTCGCGGTGTGACACTCCATTCATGAAGGCATTTTTGACTTCCATCTAAAATAGTATGATTCTCATGCTGCTCGCATAACTCAAAAGAATTCTCTTGGACTCCAAACGGGCTACAGGAGCAAAAGTTTCTTCAAAATCAACTCCATCTATTTGAGCATATCCTTTTGCTACTAGTCTTGCTTTGTTTCTCAAAACATTTTCAGATTCATCTGACTTGTTCTTGTAAATCCACTTAGTGCCAATGGGATTTTTCTCTGCGGGTAATGGAACAAGATCCCAAACATCATTTTTCTTAAATTGATTCAATTCTTCTTGCATAGCTTCCATCCATTCAGATTTTGATTCAGCCTCAGAAAAATTCTTGGGCTCGATTTGAGAGACAAAGGAGTCATGTGCACATAGATTTTGAACTTGTTTCCGGGTCATGACCCTACTACAGATATCTCCAATAATATTTTCAAATGTATGATTTTTCATAATTTTGGTTGGCACAGTAGCTTTGGATGGAATGATATCACTTCTATTTTTAGGACTTGGTTGATCAATATCAATTTCAACTTCATCATCATCTTGAAGAGTTCTTCCAATTTGATTTATATCATCGATGACAACATGAGCTGACTCCATTATGGTCATGGTTCTATGATTAAATACTCTGTATGCTTTGCTAATTTCAGAATAGCCTAGGAAAATTCCTTCATCAGATTTAGGCTCAAATTTCTCCAACTGCTCCCTATCTCTTAGAATATAACATTTGCTTCCAAACACTTTCAAATACCCCAAATTAGGTTTTCTTTCAAAATAAAGTTCATAAGGGGTCTTGTAGGTATTCTTAGTGAGATAGACTCTATTTATAAGATAGCAGGCAGTATTCACAGCTTTAGCCCATAGATTTTGAGGAAGATTCTTTTCATTGAGCATGATCCTAGCCATTTCTTGAATCACTCTATTTCTTCTTTCTGCTACTCCATTTTGTTGAGGAGTTTTAGGAGATGAATATTGATGATTAATCCCATGATTCTCACAAAATTTGGCAAATTTTTCAGTTTCAAATTCTCATCCATGATCACTTCTGATCTTCTGATTTTTATAATCTTTTTCAACTTGTATCTTGTTGCAAATCCTTATGATATTGTCTACAACATCTGATTTAGCATGAAGAAAAGCAACCCATCCAAAACGAGAATAATCATCTACCATAACCAGAATAAATTTCTTTCCTCCAATACTTTGCACTAGTGCAGGTCCAATCAAGTCCATGTGGATTAATTCAAGAGGACGAGAAGACGATATATCCTTTAAACCATTGAAGCTCTTCTTGATTTGTTTACCCAGTTAGCAAGCCTTACAGATTTCAGATTTTAAATCACTCAACTTGGGAATTCCTTTCACAATTTCATTCTTTGATAAGATTTTCATCAATTTAAAATTAATGTGACCCATCCTTTGGTGCCATAAGTAATTCTCTTGATCTTTAGTTATCAAGCACCTAGATTCATTGTCATCACATTCTTTTATAATGTAAATATTTTCTTTTGTCCTTGATCCAGAAAGAATAACTTGGTTTGTTTTATCATTTACCAATTTGCATGAATGACTATCAAAGATAACTTTGTTTCCATTGTCACATAATTGGCTAATGCTAAGAAGATTATGCTTCAATCCTTCCACAAGAAATACATCATTTAGAGTTGGTATTTGATCTCCTTTCGCTCTCACCATGCCAATGATTTGAGCTTTACTATTATCTCCAAAAGAAACACTTCCTTCATCATATTCCACTATAGAGCTGAATCTAGATCGGTCTCCTGTCATGTATTTTGAACAACCACTATCTAAGAACCAAGTAGGGGTTTCCTTTGCTTTTAAAGCGGTTTGAACTAGGAAACTCTCAAAGTTTGTTCCTTTTACAGTCCAACTAGATAAAGGATATTTATAGGGAATGGTCTTGGGGACAATTTTCAAAAGGTATTCTAGAGGGATTTTTGAGAGATAACCTAATTTTGTATGGGCAATTAGGGACCAAATGTCCACTACGATTGCAAAAATGACAAGTCCATCTAGAGGTATAATTTCTCTCAACTATAGGTTAGTGGAGACTCTTAGTAGATATTTGAAAATTATTCTTCAAGTTACTAGGGAAACCTTCAAAACCTATTCCACTCTTATCACCATAAATTTTATGCATGCCTAACATTTGATAAAACTTATCATTTCCCAAGTTGAACTTGTCAACAATGAATTTTCCTTTATTGAGTTTCATTTGTAGAGAGTTTGTTTCAAGTTAACTAGATTCAAGCTTGGATTGTAAGTTATGAATTTGGTTTTGGGCATGAGCTAGATCTTCAGTTAGGGTGGTGAATTTATGTTCCAAGTTGATTTTGTCATTGATTGTTAATTTCAAATCATCTTTTAAGACACTTACTTCATTAACAAGCTTTTTGGATTCTTATTTTTAAAATTTTATTTTTCTTAATTAAGGTTTCAGAATTTTCATATAGATTATTATAAGCTTGTTGAATCTCATTTTCTTCATCTTCATCATAAGTTTCTTCTTGCCCTAATGTGCCATCTATTAATGTGTTATGATCATCGATATCTTCAATAGAAGCAAGAAGAAGCCAATTAGGAGAATTTTCATCTTCATCATTTTGGGATTCGTTTTTGTCACTATCTTCATCTTCCTCATCCCAAGTTATGTTTAAAGCTATCTTTCCTTTCTTATCTCCTCTTTCAAATTGTTTAGGGGTGGATCAATTTTGAGCAATATGTCCATATCCCTTGCAATTGTAACATTGCACATCTTTTTTGATAAATGATCCTTTGGAATTTCTTTGAAATCTAGGACTTTTGCTTTCATCAGATTTTCTAATGTTTTTGTTATTCCTAAAGAATCTCTTCAAATTTTTGACAAGTAAAGCATTATCATCCTCACTTTTATTTTCCTTAGATTGAGAGGAATAAGCTACTCCTTTCTTTTTATCTTTAACTTCAAAGTCTAGTTCATATGTGAGTAGATTTCCTCTTAGTTCTTCAATCTTGATTTGGTCAACATTTTTACTTTCTGTTATGGCAATAATCTTGGGTTTGAATATTTGAGGAAGAGATCTTAAAATTTTTCTCACAGTTTTAGATTCATCCATCTTTTCTCCTAGTCCTACAAGAGAGTTGACTAACTCCATAATTTTTGTGTAGAACTCATCAAATGTTTCTTCTTCAAGCATTTTAATATATTCTAATTTAGAGGTCAACATTTGAATTTTGGCTATCTTGACCTGATCTGTACCTTCATGGGTGGTCTCTAGGGTATCCCACACTTAGCAGTATTACAATTAACAACTCTATTGAATTCTTCTTGAGACAATGCACAATATAGAGAGTTTTTTTGCTTTAGCATTTAAATTAGCTCTATCCTTTCCCCCTTGAGTCCAAGCACTCTTAGGTTTGAGACTTAGGGATATCATATTACCTTCAGAGTCTTTTTCTGTGGTAGCGGGGAGATGTTAGCCTTCTTCAATGATGTTCCACACATCTAAGCTTTGGGATTCTAAGAACACTTGCATCCTGTTTTTCCAATACCTATAGTGTGTTCCATTAAATAAGGGTGGTCTATTGGTGGCATTGCCCTCACCCAAATGAGATTGCATGATGGCAACAAATGAAAAGCACTCACTAGGATTTAACTCTAGGTGGTAAGACCTACAAAAGAGCAACTTGGCTCTGATATCAATTGAAAGTCCAAGATCGAATCCTAGACGGGGAGGGGGGGATTACTGCTAAAAACCTAGAACATTTTTAACCATTTTAGCTTTTAAGTGACTTATGCTTTGATGATGGTAAATTAGGTTGTGAAGAGGAAGAGACTCTAAGTTATGCATTCACAATCAAAAGACCACTACAATCTCCATTCAATATCAAAACCAAACATAAGATCATCATTCATAAAAAGAGAGCTAAACATCAATCACCATAACACAAGCAATTATAGTGGTTCGACCAATTGCCTACATCCACTCCCGGTAACCCTACCGAATTTCACTAATCAATTTAAGGTTTACGATCACCTCAAACCTTACACTCTCATCACTATGCCTTTCAAGGCTAAGCATAAACCTTTACAACACAACAAGTGCTTTTCAAGGCTAAGCACCAACCTTGACAACATAGGTTTTTCTCTTGAATAAAATGCCTATTAATGCATGGATAAGAGAACAAATTAAAGACAATGTATTCCCTCTAAATAGGCTGAATAGAAAATGAAAACTCAACTACTAGGAGCATGCATATGAATGATAAAGTCTATGACTAATGCATGAAATAGAAATCACTCTTTCTCTTTTAAGAAGATGATACTTCAAATGATGCAAAGATGATAATCATATGTATGAGAAAGAGTTGAATGACAAACACATGTTTTTCAAAAGATCAAACTTGAAAACAGAGAATACAATCTTAAGATTGACAAGTTAGATTTGAAAACTGTTGACACCAAAAATGTCACTTTGCCTCTTCAAGATCCAAAGAGCTACATGAAGTCGCAACCTGCCATAAATAGGCAATGCTACTTCCAAAAAATCAAATCTTGTCAGAATCAAATAAAAACTGCAAGATCCTTCAAGACAGCCAAAAGAGGAGTACACAAGAAGTTTCAGGCCATTTCAAAATCATTTGGCCTAACTTCACTTCTCCGAGAACAGAAAAGGAGTTCCCGGCGGCGAAAGCATCGGAGACACCAAATCTTCGATCAGAGCCGATGGATGGTCTCAAAATACATCCAAAAGACTCCACGTCAAGTTCCGAGTCAAACCGACAACGTTTGACCCTACATCAACCCTCGAACAGCTAAATCAAGCCTCTCGGCGGCGAGAACCACCGAGGCCATCACTCATCAGATAAAGCACATGGACAGCTTCAAAATTCTTACAAAGGGCTACACGTCAAATTTCAGGTCATTTCGACAACATTTGACCATACTTTGACGCTCGGAAGCCAAATCAGGCCTCTCGACAGCGAAGCTCCCCGGGACCATGGTTTCCAAGATAGAGCCTATAGATCATCTTAAAATGACTCCAATAGGTTCCCTGTCAAATTTCAAGTCAATCGGACATCGGTTGACCGCACATCAAACCGCGACATCTTCATCATGACAAAAGCAAGTCTACTGGTGATAGGGCCCCAAATGGCTTCAAAACTCAAACAAAAGCCTATGGTTGGTCTTATTTATTGCTCAGTAGGCTTCATCCCAAATTTCAGGTCATTCCGACATAGTTTGACCAAGTTTCAACTTCTAACAGAAAATCGGTAGCTCAGCGCAACAAAGTCTTCGGCTTTCTCAGAAAATTGGAAACTTTGCAAAATAAATGCAAGGATTCTCATCAGGTTTTCTACAGGGAAATCAGGCCAATAAATGATCAAAAATGTCAAGGAAAAATACAAAAGAATAAAGAATAAAAAAACAGCAAAAACGAACACAAAACGGGACAAAAAGGGGAAACCCCCCCCAGGGTCACAGACCCCTGCGACCCTGGCCCAGGGTCGCTAGCGACTCTGGGGCCCGGGATCGTCGGGAGGGCCCCGGAAACCCCGTTTTTCACCGTTTTTTCATGATTCGAAGTGTCCGGCCTCTGTTATTTTCCAAAATTCATACTTTTGAGACACCAAACCTTCTGATATCCATCAAAAACACGGGTTAATCATCAAGAGTATCAAAATCAACATTGATCACCAACTGGTCAACCAAAAAAACTGTGCTTTCTACCCGACCGATCGAGAAATCGATAGGACAGATGGCACCGACCCACTGTTGGCAACCAACACCTGAAGTTACATGGTCATCCGATGTCAATCTACATGAAGATCCATCGATGATCATTGCCAGAAGAATCCCAAAAGACGCGGCACGTCCCGCGACTCTTCAACTGCTCGGCGACCACTTAATGCGATTAATTGACTAGCTTTATTACAGTCATTAATCCATTTCTTTGGAATGCCTAATCAGAAGCAAGCATCCGGGAGTTACAAGTCAAGAGATTCATGGCATTTAACCCATCAAACTCCTCCCATCATGGCAATTAAAGGCGATTAAATGCCCTCAATCTCCTCCGGTCAATCAGAAGCTAAGAAAAAGGAGTTACAAAATAAAGAATTCAATCTTGTAACTCCTCCCTTTATGTAGCTTTATGACAATTAAGGCTCATAAACCCTCGTAAATGGCTACCTAAAAGCCTATAAACAGGAGAGCTCTCCAAGAAGAAAAAGGACACAGGACAGACAGCAGAGAAAACAAACAACAGACTGGAGAAAATCCGGAAACTCAGACAGAAGAAGGCATCAAAGAGAGAAAACTCTGCAGAAATCCTACACCGACCACCGCTACAAGGTGACAAAAGTCCCTTGGGGGGGTACTCCCCCCCCCCAAGGTCCTTGCCTTCTCCTTCCGCCTCCAATGGCTTAGACGTGGCTTTTCAGCCTATCTACTTAGTTTTTTATTGGACATAAGACCTCGTTTTGGTCTTTGTCCTCTAAAAACCTGAGGTTATAGCCAACCCAAGCGAATCAATAGCATCCTCTGTTCTCATCTTCATGGATGATAGCGAAGCCCACATATGGCTTGCGACCGTCAATCTGAACGGGTCCCCCACAATCTCATGAGAAGTTAGATCCTCCTTTTCTTGCTTTTCATTGTAGTTTGCATTTTTTTAAAAGAGACAAAAAACACAACTCTTGTCTTTCATTATTGATAAGGATTGTAAATCGGCTATAAATGCCAAAAAATCGCCTTTCACGGCAAATCAAGAAAATGTCTCTTTTCTTAAATATATGTGCAATGAAAAACTTGAAAGAAGTTGATTTCCTTTTTACTTGCGAAGGTTGATCTCCGGATCACCACTTGCAATTCCAAGTAAAATAGAAATGTTGATGCACGCCTCTGCCCCCTTCCGGTTACGAAAGGGTCGGACCCAAACGGACTCCCACGTCCGCCGACCTCGGTAGAAACGAGCGGAAACGCTGTTCCATCAAGCTGGCTCCACCCGGTGGGACCTGTTCATTTGAGAACACAATGCTAGAAATGAAATATTTGCATATCATATCTTTTGCTCTATGCTTATATTTCTTTTCTTGATTCCTTGGCTACTTTCTAATTGGTGGCCTATGTTGGATTCCGCATCTAAATAAAAAATGAGATGAGATTTTTCAGAAATTTCTAATTCTTTGAATTTATTTCCACTCTTTCTCTTTTCAAAAAAGAAAAACAAAAATCAGATTTTTCAGTTTGAATTCAAAATTGAGAAACCTTGATCCTTTCCTATCGTTCATCGTGCTTGCAGAATTGTTGAGCCTGTTCGACTAAGGTTTTGGGCCATCTTTTCTCTTCGATGAGTTCATTAAAGATCTAAAAAAAAAAGGAAAAAAAATAAAAAGATCAGATTTTTCATTTTGGATTCAAAATTGAGAAACATTGATCCTTTCCTATCGTTCATCGTGCTTGCAGAAATGTTGAACCTGTTCGACTAAGGTTTTGGGCCATCGTTTCTCTTTGATGAGTTCATTAAAGATCTAAAAAAAAATAAAAAAAATCATATTTTTCAGTTTGAATTCTAAATTGAGAAACCTTGATCCTTTCCTATCGTTCATCGTGCTTGTAGAAATGTTGAGCCTGTTCGACTAAGGTTTTGGGCCATCGTTTCTCTTCGATGAGTTCATTAAAGTTCTAAAATATATATATGTATATATAAACAAAAAAAAAGACATAGACCACTAAGGTTAAACCAACTGCGTTCTTTGATCATGGTTGATTCAAGAAAAGCCTTGTCCAGAGTGTGGAGACAGCTTGACTGTTCTAGGCAAGGGTCCTCCAAACGGGTTTATTAAGTAATCCTACCCTTACATGGGGGCAATTCTATCAATCGAGATTTCATAAGACTGGGTTAGGAGGCCTATGTATACTCTCTCGTTTTTATAATAAATTTTTTTCAAAAAAAAAAATTTTAAAAATAAAAATTTTAAAAATAAAAATTTTAAAATAAAAAATAAAAAATAAAAAATTTTCAAAAAAAAAATCTTAAAAAAAAATAAATAAATAAAAAATAAAATAAAAAGATTTTAAAAAAAAAAATCTTCAAAAATAAAGCTTCCATCATTTTTGATTTAGAATGGAGAAATCTTGGTCCTCCCCTTTCTGAGCACTGGCGCTCGCGGAAATCGCTGAGCTCGTGTTCAGATTGGAGTGCCTTTTGCTCTCTTTGATGAACCCGATATTGGCCTTTCAATAAAAAAAACTCGTCATTTTTTTATTCAGATCCGATAAATTATGGTTCATTTCTTTCCGAGCACTTGCACTTGCGGAAATCGCTGAGCCCGTGTTTAGATCGGAATACCATCTGCTCTCTTTGATGAATCCAATCTTGACCTTTCAAAACAGAGAATCTCATCTCATGGATGCGGTCTCAAAACATTTGTGTCTAGCGGTACTAGTACGCCCTTTCAGGGTCTACTGTATTGCGACCGGCACATTTGTAACTCCAACTTTATATTCTTCTTACCTCGAGCAAGCTCCGCTTCTCGATAAGTCGAATTTAAGTTCACAATTGCCTCTAGCAGTCACTGGGATGCTCATTCTGGGCTTACCATACATGCGGTTAGAACAATTGTACCCTCTATGACCTTTTGCCTTCTTCATATTGCTTGGGTCATCTCCCTTGAGCGATTTGAAAAGACAAAACCATAGAACTTCCCATTTATGATCATTATATTCTTGTGATTACTAATGGATGTGGTCTTGTTTCAGAAATTTTCGAAAAAAACTAATAATGGCAGCATCGCTTACCATTACTTTCGATGAAAGCAAGCACCAACTCATGCTTCAACAAAAGCAAGCTACGCGCACCTACAAGCGCCCCATCAGCTGCCGAAGCATCAACTCCCTCGGCAACTGTCTGAGCTCCGGGTCGACCTCGACTCCCCGGACTATTGTCTTTGGGAAGCTAGGACCATTCCCACTTCCCGAGGAACAAGCTGCTCCTTCCAAAAAGCAGAAACTCGCTTCTCAACGTGTCACTACCGTGACACCAAAGGCGAGCACCAGAACGCCCGAAGCCCGTGGCAGCCCCACGAAGCCTCGACCAGCAAACGACCAGGTCTATCCCAAGACTTGGTCCCCAAGACCTTCACCAAAACAAAGAAGGTCCCAAACGTCCACTAAGCCAGCATTCCTGGCCCTACTCAAGGAGAACCAGTTCTACCCTCTTGGTTACATGAAAGTGGAGAGACCCATCTCCAACCTGACTCCCAAGTCAACCTAGTATGAGCCGGCTTGTTCCTACAAGCCCAAAATCAAGTCATGCATCATAAGGCCTCTGCAAGCACCTGCTAAGGCCTACAAACCTCCAGTTCGACCCTTCATCTGTACAGGGGCCGAACTCCAAAAATTCAAAGCTTCGCTGCAACAGGCGAAGGACAGGGTTCGCATCCTGTCCTTGCCCAGCTACAAAGAAGATAGGCTTGGCTGCTGCGCCCGAGGAAGCACATCCTTCATCGTCAAAGCCCAGCCAGAGCTGACCGAAGCTCAAATTGCTCATCGTTTACACCGCCGTGCATTGTATCGGCAAAAGAGACTAGAGAAGCAAAGGACCCAGCCTCCTACACTTCTAGTCTTCTCCCAAATGGGTCGAAAAAGATAGACCCAACCAAGTTGCTACCGTCCATATGGTTGAAAAAATCAGAAGACGCAAAAACTCAGCAACAAAAATCCATGTCCGACGTCCGATGACCCGCAGTGCCTCCAGGACAAGAAGACATTCAGAAGAATCCCCTGCTCCTTCAAGCAAAGGACGGCAAAGTGATCCTTCCTCAAGCTCTTCATCAAAAAGATTGAGTCCTAGCTCAGTCACCAGGACAGTTTCTTTGTTCGAATCACGAAGGATGAACGTCTTGGCTACAAATTCTGAGCCATCACCCCGCAATCCACCTCAAGATGATGCGATCAGCCGCATCCAGCAGTTGGAACAAGGCCAACAGAGGATTGAAACTCTGATGGAAAACCTTCTCCTCGCCTTCCAAAATTAGGCGAACAATGAACCTCCTCCAAATCATCAAGACGATGAGGTAAATGGAGAAGAAAATGAGTCACGCGCCCTTACCAAAAACGATGTAGACAGTATCCTCGCCAAAGTAAAAGAAGAGGATATACTCAAGGAGCATGGGATCAAGCCACCATATCCCTTATGGATGGACTCGGTCCCGTTCCCCACAAAATTCAAGCATCCTACTCTCCAAACATATACGGGGAAAGGATCAGCCAGACAGCACGTCATCCACTTCAAGATCCTGACGGGAGCTATCGCGAATCAAGATGCACTCAAGATCCGCCTCTTTGCAAGTACCCTAAAAGGTACGGCCTTCGATTGGTACTCCACTCTGCCGGAGGACTCCGTCCAAAAGTGGGTCATGCTAGAGACACGCTTCTTGACTCACTTCAAAGGTGAGGATCATCCCGCTACTATGGCTCAGCTGTGCAGCCTAAAACAGGGAGAGAATGAGTCAACATATGACTTCATTCATAAGTGGAAAGCAATGGCGTACGAATGTTCTGATGTACTACCACAAGCGTCGCTAGTCGACATCTGCCGTAATAACATGAGAGCCAGAATCCGCTCCATGATCATCGGCAACAAATCAGAAAACCTGGGAGAACTCCTAGAAGCTTCCATGGAAGCTGAAACAGTGTTTAAAGACCTCAACTGTCAGAAATCATCAAAAAAAGAGCCAACTGCCATTGCAACCTCTAACCAAAGAAGAAATAGGTCCTCAATGTGTAGACCAAGTCAGCTCCTCAGCCACCAAAGAAAGCTGAAAACAAAGCTGCGGGTAAGAGACCTGAACTCTCAGATGCCTTCAAAGAACAAGTAGAGAAGAAATACCTGTTTGATGAAGATGTTGATGAAATCTTCGGGGCTCTTGTGGCAAACGGCAAGCTCACCTTGCCTGAACCAAAAAGACCGGGTGATGTTGGCAAAACCAACGATCCTCGATACTGTCCATATCACCAGATGATCTCGCATCCTCTCAATCAATGCTTCGTTGTGAGGGAGAAAATAAACGAGATGTGGAAAAACGGAGTCATCACCTTTGACAAAAACTATGGTCTGCCTCCGTCAACATGGTGACATGTGGACAAACATCAAAATCACCGAAGAAGAAGATCACTACTTCTTTCAAGGTGATAAACTCAATCCAAGCGTCCGAGGAACTGGTTCCTTACTCGACACCAGACGGACAACCCATATGGGTACATCCTGATCTCCCGGAAGATGAAACTTGGGAGGTCATGAAAACAATGCCTACAGCTTAACAGGGGAAGGCAGGCTAGGAAATTTCTCCTCAAGCTCAAACGGCAAGAGAAGAACCAGCCAAAACAAGAAGTCAAAGAAAAGGTAGAGGCTTCCTCTACCGCTTCACTGGAGGCAACAAAAACATCCCTTCCAGAGACATCAAAGGGGGTAAGCAAATTCACTCTCAGTGATTTCATGCCACCTCAATTCAAAGAAGCCACGCAAGAGGTATCATACTCTTGCAATTCGGTAGTTTGATTCTCCATTGATGGATACGAGTCCAGCGACACCGATGATGGATTTGGATCCAACTACACAGACGAGTGGGAGGAGTCCCTTGAAACAGGAGAATATCTCTCCGATGAAGAATGAATTCCTGAGACTCATCTTATGCCAGTAATCTGGTATAACCCCCTACAGCCACAAGGATCCTGGTCTGATGATGAAGAAGACCAATAGGCTGTACAAGAAAATGTTGTTGAACCAGCACCCCTCATTGTTCCAGTGGAAATCAACAATGTTAAGCCACAAAGAGCTGATGAAGAAGAAGATTTGGCTCCCATGCCTGATCTTGAAGAATATGCAAGGATCTTGCAGCGTCTTGCTCTAGAACAAGAGCAAGACCGCGTCAACGAGCTTCCTCGCAATCCAGAGCCTGAAGTCCCTGAAGCCCATCAGGTACATCCTCCCTTAACTCCTGAAAATGGAGAAAATTGCTGGATAGACGATCCTCTTACATCCGAGGATGAGTCTGACTCCGATCAGGCAACGTCCCCCGTCAGAGCTTCCTGTAATGTGATAATTCGGGATTGTAGCTCTTCCGAAGCATCGTCTGATGAGAGCACTTACACTCTGGCGACGCCTAGCAATGTATCTTCTGGAGCCACCTTGTCTCACGTGACTTTCACTGAGATGACACCCTCTCAGGTTTCTTATCCTGAGACTGTGACTTCAAAGTTTACACCCTTCCTGGCTGAAGAATTCCCAGCTATTGATGCTTGGGACGATGAATTGGTCAATGAAGAAGAAAGGTTGCTGGATGCTGCTATTCAGGACTTGTTCCCAGAAAATGCTCCGTGCAACACAATCACTGAGGATGGCAACTCCGCTGCTGATACATCTGTTGACACCAAATATGTCACTTTGCCTCTTCAAGATCCAAAGAGCTACATGAAGTCGCAACCTGCCATAAATAGGCAATGCTGCTTCCAAAAATCAAATCTTGTCAGAATCAAACAAAAACTGCAAGATTCTTCCAGACAGCCAAAAGAGGAGTACACAAGAAGTTTCGGGCCATTTCAAAATCATTTGGCCTAACTTCGCTTCTCCGACAGCCGAAAAGGAGCTCTCGGCGGCAAAAGCATCGGAGACACCAAATCTTCGATCAGAGCCGATGGATGGTCTCAAAATACTTCCAAAAGGCTCCACGTCAAGTTCCGAGTCAAACCGACAACGTTTGACCCTACATCAACCCTCGAACAGCTAAATCAAGCCTCTCGGCGGCGAGAACCACCGAGGCCATTACTCATCAGATAGAGCACATGGACGGCTTCAAAATGCTTAAAAAGGGCTACACGTCAAATTTTAGGTCATTTCCACAACATTTGACCATAGTTTGACGCTCGGAAGCCAAATCAGGCCTCTCGGCGGCAAAGCTCTCCGGGACCATGGTTTCCAAGATAGAGCCTATGGATCATCTTAAAATGACTCCAATAGGTTCCCTGTCAAATTTCAAGTCAATCGGACATCGGTTGACCGCACATCAAACCGCGACATCTTCATCGCGACAAAAGCAAGTCTACTGGTGATAGGACCCCAAACGGCTTCAAAACTCAAACAAAAGCCTATGGTTGGTCTTATTTATTGCTCAGGAGGCTTCACACCAAATTTCAGGTCATTCCGACATCGTTTGACCCAGTTTCAGCTTCCGACGGAAAATCGGCAGCTCTGCGCGACAAAGTCTTCGGCTTTCTCAGGAAATTGGAAACTTTGCAAAATAAAATGCAAGGATTCTCATCAGGTTTCCTACAAAGAAATCAGGCCAATAAATGGTCAAAATGTCAAGGAAAAATACAGAAGGAAAAAGAATCGAAAAACAGCAAAAACGGACACAAAACGGGACACAAAGGGGGGAAAACCCCCCCAGGGTCGCAGACCCCTGCGACCCTGGCCCAGGGTCGCCGGCGACCTTGGAGCCCGGGGTCGCCGGGAAAGCCCCGGAAACCCCGATTTTCGCCGTTTTTTCGCGATTCGAAGAGCCCAGCCTCTGGTACTTTCCAAAATTCATGCTTTTGAGACACCAAGTCCTCTGACATCCGTCCAAAACACGGGTCAATCATCAAGAGTATCGAAAACAATATTGATCGCCACCCGATCAACCAAAAAAAGTGTGCTTTCTACCCGACCGATCGAGAAATTGACAGGACAGATGGCACCGACCCGCTGTTGGCAACAAACACCTGAAATTACATGGTCATCTGATGTTGATCTACATGAAGATCCATCGATGATCATCGACAGAAGAATCCCAAAAGACGTGGCACGGCCCGCGACTCTTCAGCTGCTCGGCGACCACTTAATGTGATTAATTGACTAGCTTTATTACAGTCATTAATCCATTTCTTTGGACGGCCCAATCAGAAGCAAGCATTCGGGAGTTACAAGTCAAGAGATTCATGGCATTTAACCCATGAAACTCCTCCCATCATGGCGATTAAAGGCGATTAAATGCCCTCAATCTCCTCCGGCCAATCAGAAGCCAGGAAAAAGGAGTTACAAAATAAAGAATTCAATTTTGTAACTCCTCCCTTTATGTAGCTTTATGACAATCAAAGCTCATAAACCCTCCTAAATGGCTACCTAAAAGCCTATAAATAGGAGAGCTCTCCAAGAAGAAAGGACAGACAACGAAAATCACAGACAGAAGCACAGAAATTCAGAGAAGGAAAAGAGAGAAAACTCTGCGGAAGTTCTACACCGGCCACCGCTACAAGGTGACAAAAGTCCCTTGGGGGGTACCCCCCCCCCCAAGGTCCTTGCCTTCTCCTCCTGCCTCCAATGGCTTAGATGTGGCTTTTCAGCCCGTCTACTCGGCTTTTTATTGGACATAGGACCTCCTTTTGGTCTTTGTCCTCTAAAAACCTGAGGTTATAGTCAAGCCAAACGAATCAATAGCATCCTCTGTTCTCATCTGCATGGATGATGGCGAAGCCCACATATGGCTTGCGACCGTCAATCTAAACGGGTCCCCCACAATCTCCCTAGAAGTTAGATCCTCCTTTTCTTGCTTTTCATTGTAGTTTGTATTTTTTTTAAAGAGACAAAAATCACAACTCTTGTCTTTCATTATTGATAAGGATTGTAAAACGGCTATATGTTAGATCTCGTGATCACTGAGAGGGGGGGGTGAATCAGTGATCTCTTTTAACCAGGTCCTTGCTAACAACAATTCAAATCAAACCACACAATTGACACCAGATTTTACGTGGTTCACCAAAAGGCTACGTCCACGGTTCAATCCCGTCCGAACAACAATCCGGTACAGGTCTGAATCTTATTTAGTCGCACCGACGACAAAGAGCACCAACCCTTAAATTCAGATAGCACCAACTATCTAGGAAGCACCGACTCCCTTAGGTTTCAGATAGCACCAACTATCTAGGAAGCACCGACTCCCTTAGGTTTCAGATAGCACCAACTATCTAGGAAGCTACAACTCCCTTTACAATTTGTCTGCACCCACAGACAGGATCACCAAACCCCAAAACACCAAGCACCAACTTGATGATTACAGCAAAGAAGATAAACTGATCTACAGCCCTTTCCCCTCTACAATTCTCTCTCTCTCAATCCCTTACAAATAGAAATCTAAAGCATAAAAGAGAGACTTATCTTATGAACGAAAATACCATCTTCATGAGGCTTCAAATTCGTCCACACTTGCTGTAGAAAGTTGCTCCACAACAGCAAGACACAAGCACCTTCTTCTCCAAGCACTCTTCTCTCCAAAACTCTCTCAAACTCTTCTTTCTTTGATGCTTGTTATTGAAAACGAGATTAGGAGTGTTTATATAGGTTTTAGCAACCCCAAAGAGTGTCCAAAATAGGCTACAATTCGTTTAGAAAGAGTCCCAAACGAATTACCAAAAATTCCTAACTTTTAGCAAAAGACTTCTAATTCTGCAATACTTGCTGTCTGTGTGTGCTCGGTCGACCGGCTGGGGACCTCGGTCGACCGGGTGAACTGGGCGCCTGACGAACTTTCAAAAAGTTGTAAGTTGTCAAATTCTGGAACCGAGCTCGGTCGACATCCTGGAAGCCTCGGTCGACCGGATGACCTCTGTGTCAAAAAATAACTGTAAGCTCTGATTTTGCACTTTCTTCATGCTCGGTCGACCGGCCAGGGAGCTCGGTCGACCGGGTACACTGCACCAGGAAAAACTGATTTTCTTCACTGTTTTCCTTTTTCATTCTTCTTGAGCTCTATTACTTCCACTCTTTCAACACATGATTGAGACATAGTGTTGACAATAATTCCAATACAATTTGATGCTTGAGACACCAAACACACCAATGCTTCAAGATTCAACTCAATGCATCTCAAATTCCAACAATCTCCCCCTTTGGAATTGTTGGCAACACTTGGAACTTCAACACAGACACTTGGAACATGTTGACATCATAGAGCCTTTTTAGAACAATAAACTCCCAAGCTTGGAACATGATCTTCTCATTCACTATCTTGATACCAATTTTCATTCCAATCTTCCATCTTCCTCATGCTATCATATTTCCATCTTCTTATCATAAGACTAACTTCAACATGCATATAGTCTTTCCTTGCATAATCTTCTCAGCATAACTTGATACCAATCTCCAGATAACCTTCTCAAGATGACATGCATATCAACCTTTCCATGCATAATCTTCTCCCCCTTTGACAATAATTCCAAAGGGACCAATCTAGGAGCAAATAAGATTTTCAACGAATTCATTGCTCCCCCTTTGTGGCACATCTCCTAAGGTGTAGGAGAGTGAGTAACTCCTAATTTCTTTCGGAGATACTCGAAGACTTCCTTTGGCAAAGGTTTTGTGAAGATATCAGCCACTTGCTCAGTAGTAGGAACGTATTCCAACTTTACCTCACCATCTGCAACTTTATCCTTGAGAAAGTGATAGCGGATTGCAACATGCTTAGTCCTTGAATGCTGAACTGGATTCTTGGAGATATGAATTGCACTAGTGTTATCACAGAGGATCGGCGTAGGATCTGTTGTTGGAACTCCTAAATCAGAGAGCATTTGCCGCATCCATAACACTTGCGTACAACAAGTTGCCGCTGCAATATATTCTGCTTCCGCTGTCGAAAGTGAGACGGAGTCTTGCTTCTTGCTGTGCCAAGCTACTAATCTATCACCAAGATAGAATGCACCACCACTTGTACTCTTGCGATCATCTACGCAACCAGCCCAATCGGCGTCTGAGTATGCGACAAGAGTAAAGGATTTACCTTTAGGATACCATATTCCAAGCTCCATAGTACCTTTTAGATATCGAAATATCCTTTTCACTGCTGTAAGGTGCGTCTCAGTTGGTGATGCTTGAAATCGAGCCACCATACATACTGCTTGTAGAAGATCTGGTCTTGTAGCAGTCAAGTAAAGCAAGCTTCCTATCATAGAACGATAGGTGGTGTGATCAACGGACGAAGCCTTATCATCTTTGCTAAGTTTCGTGTTCGTTGTCATTGGCGTGCTCACGGGCTTGCTGTCTTCCATGTTAAAACGCTTCAGCATTTCCTTTATATATTTCATCTGAGATATAAAAATACCATTTTTCAGCTGCTGAACTTGTAATCCTAGGAAGAACTTTAGCTCTCCAAGCATAGACATCTCAAATTCTTTCGTCATATCTTCAGCAAAAATCCTGCACATATTCTCATCATTGCCTCCAAATATTATGTCATCAACATAAACAATAACCACCAGCTGTTTGCTTGAATCAGATTTGACATACAGATTGCTATCAACTAGTCCTTTTCCAAAACCAATCTTGCGAAGATAAAGATCCAGCCTTGCATACCATGCCCTTGGCGCCTGTTTCAGTCCATATAGAGCCTTCTTCAGCTTGCAAACTAAGTCTGAATTTTTGCTAATTAGAAAGCCATCAGGTTGCTCAATGTAGACCTCTTCTTCAAGTAAACCATTCAAGAAAGCTGACTTAACATCCATCTGAAATACCTTGAAGGTTTTATAGGCAGCCAATGCAAGAAACATACGAATGGCTTCCAGACGAGCCACCGGTGCAAAGGTCTCTTCAAAATCTATGCCTTCAACTTGTGCATAGCCTTTACAAACCAACCTTGCCTTGTTTCGTATGACCTGACCATCTTCATTCAGCTTGTTCCGAAAGACCCATTTTGTACCAATCACATTCTTATCAGTAGGTCTAGGGACTAGTTCCCATGTGGAGTTTTTCTCAATCTGCTCCAACTCCTCATGCATAGCTTTTAACCAGCTTTCATCTAGACTAGCTTCAGCTACTGTCTTGGGCTCAATGGTGGACACAAGTGAGTAATTGCTAACTACACTTTGTCTAGTTTTTACACCGGCCTCAGGATCTCCAATGATTTGATCCTTAGGGTGTTGCTCTACCCAAGTACTTTTCTTTCTAGGAGAAGTATCCTCTGAATCATCTTTTGCCTTTTCAGAATCAGGTTCAGCCACTTCATCATCAATCTCACTCGAGTCCTCATACACTGGACTGTCATTATGAGTTACCTTCTTTGACTCATGGTTTTCATCAATTCTAACATCAGCACTTTCAATAATTTTTCTGGTCCTTTTGTTAAGGCATCTGTAAGCTTTACTAGAGGATGAGTAACCCAGAAAAATACCTTCATCGGCTCTTTCTGCAAATTTGCCCGGATTTTGTTCGAGCCGCTTGATGTAACACTTGCTACCGAAGACTCTGAAGTGCTTGACTGTAGCTTTTCTTCCAAACCATAGCTCATAAGGTGTTTTATCTTCATGTGGCCTGATCAAGCAACGATTCTGAATATAAACAGCCGTATGAATCGCCTCTTTCCAATACTTATCAGCCATCTTACTTTCAACCAGCATGGTGCGTGCCATTTCTTGCACAGTGCGGTTCTTGCGCTCAACAACTCCATTCTGCTGTGGAGTTCTAGGGGCTGAGTATTGTCTTTGGATGCCATGATGTTCACAATACTTAGTGAATTCATCAGATGTGAATTCGCCTCCACGATCAGACCTTAGCGTCTTGATCTGCTTCCCTAGCATGTTTTCAACCTGTGCTTTAAACACTTTGAACCGATCAAGTGCTTGATGTTTATGCTTAAGAAATAATACCCATGTCATGCGAGTAAAATCATCAATGCAAAGTATAAAATACTTATCTCCATTGGTGCTTTGAGTCCGCATCGGTCCACAGAGATCAGTGTGTACCAGCTCAAGAGGTTTTTTCGTATGATGCTCCTTCGTCTTGAACATTACCCTCGTTTGCTTTCCCTTTTGACAAGAGTCACAAATGGGGTTTGAAGGCTTTTCAACTGTAGCCATACCTCTAACAGCCTTTGAATTGCAAATCTTTGACATGTTGCCAAAGTTTAGATGCCCAAGGCGTTTGTGCCACAACCAACTCTCTTCTGACCGACTCAATAAGCATGTCTTTTCAGCTCCATCTGACAAGGTGTAAAGATTTCCAGCTGTCCTTGACCCAGTAGCCACTGTTTTGCCGTTGCTACTCTTCTTGATAGCAAACCCATTCTTTGTAAAAACAACTTCGTGGCCCTTATCACAGATCTGGCTCACACTCAACAGATTGTGTCTCAATCCAGACACATATAAGACCTCTTCAGATCTGATCTTGTTTGCCATCAGCTGAACAACACCTTTTCCAACAATTTTGGCACCATCATTGTTACCAAACTTTACCGAACCACCTTCATAGTGCTGTAACTTGATGAATTTTTCTTTATCACCAGTCATATGACTCGAACAGCCACTATCAAGGACCCATGGTGCTGTCTTCTTTTGTGCATTGAAAGCGGTTTGCACAATGAGAGATTCTTTGGGACTTTCTGCACTTTGCTTTGCTCTCCAAGCCTTGACTAACTTGGGTTTCTTTTCAACCTGAAACTTGTTGGCAATATGCAACCTACAATCCCTAGCCAAGTGTCCATAATTATGACACATATAGCACTCAATTTTGTGGCTATTTAGGATTGAGAAAGGGTTCCTTCTCACAACTGGGCTGTTTCTCACATAGAATTTACAATCTGCCCTTCTATGTCCATACCTATTGCAATGATAACAATAGCCATAAAATTTGTATCTTTTATATGGCTGGTTAGGCTTCATGTCCTTTCTCACTTGAATGGGCTCTTTTCTAGGCAGTGTGGGCTTCACAGAATTGGAAGGTGTAGTAACTTGCTTTACAAACACCGTCTCTACAGAAGGTGTAACCTTAGAAGATTCTCCATTCTCAAATCCTATTCCAAATCTGAAGTGAGGGGGTCTTTGAACTTTCAAAATTTCATTCAGCTTCAATGTACCATTGATAGCTTGAAACTCCTTGAGCTTTTGTTTCATTTGCATATTTTCAGTCCTTGCTCCAAGGATTTCAGTCTCAAGTTTCATCACTTCCTCAGTTTTGGTACAGATTTGTATTTCTAGGACATCTACCATTCTTTTATACTCTTCTAATTCAGTTTTCAAAGCAATAACTGAAATTTCAGATTCATGAAGAAGTTTCAGATTTTTCTTACTTGATCTTCGCTCCTTGCTAAGCTCCTCAAGTGCAGCAATGAGCTCTTCTTCAAGATTCACTTCAGCCTCCTCTTCGTTTTCCAGCTCTTGCTCATCGTCTTCTTCAATAGTAACCATGAAGAGTGCTTCAGTCGCCTCGACTGATTCATCATCGTCCGAAGATTCAGACGTGCTGTCATTATGCTGACTGATGAAGCTCTTTGCTTTGCCCTTCTTTCTGAAATTCTTCTTCCATTTACTCTTATCAACATAAGAGTCATTATCATTGTCTTCTTTCAGCGGGCACTTCGCAGCAAAGTGGCCAACACCGCCACAATTGAAGCATTTAAAGGGTAGCTTCCCTTTATACTTGCCATTGCTTCCTTTCTTCAGCCTTCTAATAAATTGAGCCTCAAGCTCATCATCATCAGAATCATGACCAGCAATCTCTTTTGCCTTTTTCTGAACTTTGAAGGCCGCTTCTCTATCCGATGAAGACGTCTTACCTATGCGCATCTCATAGGCAGTGAGAGAACCATGCAGCTCATCCATTGAAAACTCGTTCAGATCTTTGGCTTCTTCTATGGCTGAGACTTTAGAATC
This sequence comes from Litsea cubeba, assembly GCA_012931725.1. NCBI lineage: Eukaryota > Viridiplantae > Streptophyta > Magnoliopsida > Laurales > Lauraceae > Litsea > Litsea cubeba. The sequence goes on from CM022950.1 coordinate 36,961,844, forward strand.
AAACCGGGGAAGGAGAGATCTTAGAACCTTTTTGACGATGACTGGTTCTTTAATCTCCTCTCCTAGTCCACGAATGTCATTCGTGACTTCATTCACCCGTTGCATGTAAGAATCAACATTCTCGTTATCCTCCATGCGAAGAGACTCAAATTGGGAGCGATGAGTTTGCAATTTCGCTTCTTTGATCTTCTCATCTCCTTCATGGATGCTTTTCAGCTTATCCCAGATTTCCTTGGCTGTCTTGCATGCTATAACTTTGATCAGCTCGCTGTCAACAAGGCCGCTAAAGAGTGCATTCTGCGCCTTAGAGTCGTTGTCCGCTAACTTCTTCGTTGCAGCATCAGTGGGTACAATGGCAGAATTGTAACCGACTCTGACAGTCTCCCAGACATCATAGCCAAGAGATTTGATGAAGGCCTGCATTCTAATCTTCCAAAAGGTGTAATTAGAACCATCAAACAACGGTGCTTTCATATTCGCTGTGCTGGTTGCCATGTGATTTGACAAAGATCACCCTTAGCGTGTTAAGCTTATCAAGGGAAACCTTATGCTCTGATACCAATTGTTAGATCTCGTGATCACTGAGAGGGGGGGGTGAATCAGTGATCTCTTTTAACCAGGTCCTTGCTAACAACAATTCAAATCAAACCACACAATTGACACCAGATTTTACGTGGTTCACCAAAAGGCTACGTCCACGGTTCAATCCCGTCCGAACAACAATCCGGTACAGGTCTGAATCTTATTTAGTCGCACCGACGACAAAGAGCACCAACCCTTAAATTCAGATAGCACCAACTATCTAGGAAGCACCGACTCCCTTAGGTTTCAGATAGCACCAACTATCTAGGAAGCACCGACTCCCTTAGGTTTCAGATAGCACCAACTATCTAGGAAGCTACAACTCCCTTTACAATTTGTCTGCACCCACAGACAGGATCACCAAACCCCAAAACACCAAGCACCAACTTGATGATTACAGCAAAGAAGATAAACTGATCTACAGCCCTTTCCCCTCTACAATTCTCTCTCTCTCAATCCCTTACAAATAGAAATCTAAAGCATAAAAGAGAGACTTATCTTATGAACGAAAATACCATCTTCATGAGGCTTCAAATTCGTCCACACTTGCTGTAGAAAGTTGCTCCACAACAGCAAGACACAAGCACCTTCTTCTCCAAGCACTCTTCTCTCCAAAACTCTCTCAAACTCTTCTTTCTTTGATGCTTGTTATTGAAAACGAGATTAGGAGTGTTTATATAGGTTTTAGCAACCCCAAAGAGTGTCCAAAATAGGCTACAATTCGTTTAGAAAGAGTCCCAAACGAATTACCAAAAATTCCTAACTTTAGCAAAAGACTTCTAATTCTGCAATACTTGCTGTCTGTGTGTGCTCGGTCGACCGGCTGGGGACCTCGGTCGACCGGGTGAACTGGGCGCCTGACGAACTTTCAAAAAGTTGTAAGTTGTCAAATTCTGGAACCGAGCTCGGTCGACATCCTGGAAGCCTCGGTCGACCGGATGACCTCTGTGTCAAAAAAATAACTGTAAGCTCTGATTTTGCACTTTCTTCATGCTCGGTCGACCGGCCAGGGAGCTCGGTCGACCGGGTACACTGCACCAGGAAAAACTGATTTTCTTCACTGTTTTCCTTTTTCATTCTTCTTGAGCTCTATTACTTCCACTCTTTCAACACATGATTGAGACATAGTGTTGACAATAATTCCAATACAATTTGATGCTTGAGACACCAAACACACCAATGCTTCAAGATTCAACTCAATGCATCTCAAATTCCAACACTATAAACGCCAAAATCGGCTATAAACGCCAAAAATCGGCTATAAACGCCAAAATCGGCTATAAATGCCAAAAAATTCGCCTTTCACGGCAAATCAAGAAAATGTCTCTTTTCTTAAATATATGTGCAATGGAAAACTTGAAAGAAGTTGATTTCATTTTTACTTGCGAAGGTTGATCTCCGGATCACCACTTGCAATTCCAAGTAAAAATAGAAAATCTGGCACACCCACACAAAAAAAAGAAATGTTGATGCACGCCCCTGTCCCCTGGTTACGAAAGGGTCGGAACCAAACGGACTCCCACGTCCGCCGACCTCGGTAGGAACCGAGCATTGGAGCGCGGTCCATCAAGCTGGCTCCACCCGGTGGGACCTGTTTATTTGAGAACACGATGCTAGAAATGAAATATTTGCATATCATATATTTTGCTCTATGCTTATATTTCTTTTCTCGATTCCTTGGCTACTTTATAATTGGTGGCCTATGTTGAATTCCGCATCTAAAAAAAAATGAGATGAGATTTTTTGTTTGGAAATTTCTAATTCTTTGAATTTATTTCCACTCTTTCTCTTTTCAAAAAAAAAATTTTTTTTTTAAAAAAACAAAAAAAATCAGATTTTTCATTTTGGATTCAAAATTGAGAAACTTTGATCCTCTCCCTTCTGGGCACTGGCGCTCACGGAAATCGCTGAGACCGTGTTCGGATCGGGGGTTGGGCCATTGTTTCTCTTCGATGAGTTCATAAAAGATCTAAAAATATATATATATATATAAAATATATAAATTTTTTTTTTTAGATTTCTCAATTTGGATTCAAAATTGAGAAACCTTGATCCGTTCCTATCGTTCATCGCGCTTGCAGAAATGTTGAGCCTGTTCGACTAAGGTTTTGGGTCATCGTTTCTCTTCGATGAGTTCATTAAAAAAAATAATAAAATAAAAAAAATTAAAAAAAATAAGACATAGACCACTAAGGTTAAACCAACTGTGTTCTTTGATCATGGTTGATTCCAAGAAAAGCCTTGTCCAGAGTGTGGAGACAGCTTGACTGTTCTAGGCAAGGGTCCTCCAAACGGGTTCATTAAGTAATCCTACCCTTACCTGGGGGCAATTCTATCAATCAAGATTTCATAAGACTGGGTTAGGAGGCCTATGTGTACTCTCTCGTCTTTTAAATAAAAAATAAATAATTTTTTTTTAAAAAAAATTTTTAAAATAAAAAAATAAAAATAAATTTTTTTTTTCAAAAAAAAAATCTTGAAAATAAAAATAAAAAATAAAAAAAAATATAATAAAAAATAAAAAAAAAAGATTAAAAAAAAAAAAAAACTTCCGTCATTTTGGGTTTAGATTGGAGAAATCTTGGTCTTCTCCTTTCTGAGCACTGGCGCTCGCGGAAATCGCTGAGCCCGTGTTAAGATCGGAGTGCCTTTTGCTCTCTTTGAAGAACCCGATATTGACTTTTCAAAAAAAAAAACTCGTCATCTTTAGATTCAGATCCGAGAAATTATGGTTCATTTCTTTCTGAGCACTGGCGCTCGTGGAAATCGCTGAGCCCGTGTTTAGATCGGAATACCATCTGCTCTCTTTGATGAATCCAATCTTGACCTTTCAAAACATAGAATCTCATCTCATGGATGCGGTCTCAAAACATTTGTGTCTAGCGGTACTAGTACGCCCTTTCAGGGTCTACTGTGTTGCGACCGGCACATCTGTAACTCCAACTTTATATTCTTCTTACCTCGAGCAAGCTCTGCTTCTCGATAAGTCGAATTTAAGTTCACAATTGCTTCTAGCAGTCACTGGGACGCTCATTCTGGGCTTACCATACCTGCGATCAGAACAATTGTACCTTCTATGGCATTTTGCCTTCCTCATATTGCTTGGGTCATCTACCTCGAGCAATTTGAAAAGACGAAACCATAGAACTTCCCATTTATGATCATTATATTCTTGTGATTACTAATGGATGTGGTCTTGTTTCAGAAATTTTCGAAAACTAACAATGGCAGCTTCACTAACCATTACTTTCGATGAAAACAAGCACCAACTCATGCTTCAACAGAAGCAAACCACGCGCACCTACAAGCGCCCAATCAGCTGCCGAAGCGTCAACTCCCTCGGCAACTCTCTGAACTCCGGGTCGACCTCGACTCCCCGGACTATCGTCTTTGGGACGCTGGGACCATTCCCACTTCCTGAGGAACAAACTGCTCCCTCCAAGAAGCAGAAACTCGCCTCTCAACGTGCCACTACCGTGACACCAAAGGCGAGCACCAGAAGGCCTGAAGCTCGTAGCAGCCCCACGAAGCCTCGACCTGCAAACAACCAGGTCTACCCCAAGACTTGGTCCCCAAGACCTTCACCAAAACAAAGAAGGTCCCAGACATCCACTAAGCCAGCATTCCTGGCCCCACTCAAGGAGAACCAGTTCTATCCTCTTGCCTACATGAAAGAGGAGAGACCCATCTCCGACTCGACTTCCAAGTCATCCCAGCATGAGCCGGCTTGTTCCTACAAGCCCAAAATCAAGTCATGCATCACAAGGCCTCTACAAGCACCTGCTAAGGCCTACAAACCTGCAGTTCGACCCTTCATCTCTACAGGGGCCGAACTTCAAAAATTCAAAGCTTCGCTGCAACAGGCGAAGGACAGGGTTCGCATCCTGTCCTTGCCCAGCTACAAAGAAGACAGGCTCGGCTGCTGCGCCCGAGGGAGCACATCCTTCATCGTCAAAGCCCAGCCAGAGCTGACCGCAGCTCAAATTGCTCGTCGTATACGCCGCCACGCGTCATACCGACAAAAGAGACTAGAGAAGCAAAGGACCCAGCCTCCCACACTTCAAGTCTCTCCCAAATGGGTCGAAAAAGAAAGACCCAACCAAGTTGCTACCGTCCATATGGTTGGAAAAACCAGAAGACGCCAAAAATCAGCAACAAAAATCCATGTCCGACGTCCGATGACCCGCAGCGTCTCCAGGACAAGAAGACATTCAGAAGAATCCCCTGCTCCTTCAAGCAAAGGACAGCAGAGTGATCCTTCCTCAAGCTCTTCTTCAAAAAGAATGAGCCCCAGCTCAGTCACTAGGACAGTTTCTTCATTCGAATCACGAAGGATGAATGTCTTGGCTACAAATTCTGAGCCACCACCCCGCAATCCACCTCCAGAAGATGCGATCACCCGCATCCAGCAGTTGGAACAGGGCCAGCAGAGGATTGAAACTCTGATGGAAAACCTTCTCCTTGCCTTCCAAAATCAGGCGAACAATGAACCTCCTCCGAATCATCAAAACGACGAGGTAAATGGAGAAGAAAATGAGTCACGCGCCCTTACCAAAAAGGACGTAGACGGTATCCTCGCCAAAGCAAAAGAAGAGGATATACTCAAGGAGCATGGGATCAAGCCACCATATCCCTTATGGATGGACTCGGTCCCGTTCCCCACCAAATTCAAGCATCCTACTCTCCAAACATATACGGGGAAAGGATCAGCCAGACAGCACGTCATCCACTTCAAGATCCTGACGGGAGCTATTGCGGATCAAGAAGCACTCAAGATCCGCCTCTTTGCAAGTACCCTAAAAGGTACGGCCTTCGATTGGTACTCCACTCTGCCGGAGGACTCAATCCAAAACTGGGCCATGCTAGAGACACGCTTCCTGACTCACTTCAAAGGTGAAGATCATCCCGCTACTATGGCTCAGCTGTGCAGCCTAAAATAGGGGGAGAATGAATCAACATATGACTTCATTCACAAGTGGAAAGCAATGGCATACAAATGCTCTGATGTATTGCCACAAGCGTTGCTAGTCGACATCTGCCGAAACAACAAGAGAGCCAGAATCCACTCCATGATCATCGGCAACAAATCAAAAAACCTGGGAGAACTCCTAGAAGCTTCCATGGAAGCTGAAACGGTGATTAAGGACCTCAACAGTCAGAAATCATCAAGAAAAGAGCCAACCGCCATTACGACCTCAAAACCAAAGAAGAAAGAGGTCCTCAATGTGCAGACCAAGTCAGCTCCTCAGCCACCAAAGAAAGCTGAAAACAAAGCTGTTGGTAAGAGACCTGAACTCTCTAATGCCTTCAAAGAACGAGTAGAGAAGAAATACCCGTTTGATGAAGATGTTGATGAAATCTTCGGGGCTCTTGTGGCAAACGGCAAGCTCACCTTGCCTGAACCAAAAAGACCGGGTGATGTTGGCAAAACCAACGATCCTCGGTATTGTCCATACCACCAGATGATCTTGCATCCTCTCAATCAATGCTTCGTTGTGAGAGAGAAAATAAATGAGATGTGGAAAAACGGAGTCATCTCCTTTGACAAAAACTATGGGTCTGCCTCCGTCAATATGGTGACATGTGGACAAACATCAAAATCACCGAAGAAGAAGATCACTACTTCCTTCAAGGTGATAAACTCAATCCAAGCGTCCGAGCAACTGGTTCCTTACCCGACACCAGACGGACAACCGATATGGGTACATCCCGATCTCCTGGAAGATGAAAAATTGGGAGGTCGTGAAAATAAAGCCTACAGCTCAACAGCGAAGGCAGGCTAGGAAACATCTCCTCAAGCTCAAACGGCAAGAGAAGACCCAGCCGAAACTAGAAGTCAAAGAAAAGGCAGAGGCTTCCTCTACCGCTTCACTGGAGGTAACAAAAACATCCCTTCCAGAGACTTCAAAGGGGGTAAGGAAATTCACTCTCAGTGATTTCATGCCACCTCAATTCAAAGAAGCCATGTAGGAGGCATCATACTCTTGCAATTTGGTAGTTGGATTCTCCATTGATGGATACGAATCCAGCGACACCGATGATGGATTCGAATCCAACTACACAGATGAGTGGGAGGAGTCCCTTGAAACAGGAGAATATCTCTCCGATGAAGAATGGGTTCCTGAGTCTCATCTTATGCCAGTAATCTGGTATAACCCCCTACAGCCACAAGGATCCTGGTATGATGATGAAGAAGACCAAGAAGCTGTACAAGAAAATGCTGCTGACCCAGCACCTCTCATTACTCTAGTGGAAATCAACAATGTTGAGCCACAAAGAGATGATGAAGAAGAAGATCCGGCTCCCATATGCAAGGATCTTGCAGCGACTCGCTCTAGAACAAGAACAAGAACGCGTCAACGAGCCTCCTCGCAATCCAGAGCCTGAAGTCCCTGAAGACCACCAGGTACATCCTCCCTTAACTCCTGAAAATGGAGAAAATTGCTGGATAGACGATCCTCTCACATCCGAGGATGAGTCTGACTCCGATCAGGCAACGTCTCTCGTCAGAGCTTCCTGTAATGTAATAATTCGGGATTATAGCTCTTCCGAAGCATCGTCTGATGAGAGCACTTACACTCCGGCGACGCCTAGTAATATATCTTCTGGAGCCACCTCGTCTCACGTGACTTTCACTGAGATGACACCTTCTCAGGTTTCTTCTCCTGAGACCGTGACTTCAAAGTTCACACCCTTCCTGACTGAAGAATTCCCAGCCATTGATGCTTGGGACGATGAATTAGTCAACGAAGAAGAAAGATTGCTGGATGTTGTTCAGGACTTGTTCCCGGAAAATGCTCCATGCAACACAATCACTGAGGATGGTAACTCTGCTGCTGATACATCCTCAGCAAATAAAAAACGACAGCCTCTTGATCCTGAAGACAATCTTCCAAACGAAGACCCTTCTCAAGAAGCTCTCGAAGTTGGTAGAGGCACCCGCTCTGGCCGGGACTACCACAAAAATTACAACCAATCTTCCTTTACATATGTAAATCCTTCAGGAAAAGATGTTGCAAGCGCCCCTAGTGGCAACAATGATGAACATGCAGGCCCTAAGGAGGCTTTCAAGTATGACTTGATTGAACACTTCAAGCACATACCTGCACGTCTGCACATCCTAGATTTGTTGCGAATGTCTCCGCACACTCGTGATAATCTCATTTCGGAATTACAAAGACTGAATGAGGATGTCGACAAACATGCCCCCCAAGTCCTCCAAATTGAAATGGATTACCGGGTCAAAAACTCAGAAGCCTCCTCAAAGGGAGAAAAGAAGAAAACTGAGGGATCATGCATTGAATGCCTCTCGGTTAAAAAAGCAGCCAGTGCAACCATCGCCTTCACAAAAGACGACCTCCTGCTTGGAGAAACCAGGCATAACCGACCCCTGTACTTCACAGGGTATATCAAGGAAATGCCTATGCATAGAGTTCAGATCGACCCAGGTTCTGCGCTCAACCTCATCTCCACATCGGCTCTTGAAGAGTTGGGCATCCCACCCAGCAAGCTGAGCCACACATCTGTATCTATCTTTGGATACGATGGGAGTACTCAAAGGCCTATCGGCAAAATCAGGTTCAAGTTGCAGATCGGTGATCTTATCTCTGAGGTCACAGTGTATGCAATAAAAACCCCTTCATGCTACAACATCCTTCTCGGACGGCCTTGGATCCATGAGAATGGTGTTGTCCCTTCAACTCTACATTAATGCATCAAGTTTGTTGGCGACGACGGCATGATACATCGAGTCTTTGCGGACAAAAAACCCTTCAAAGGTAAAGAAGTCCACTTCGCAGACTCACAGATGTATGAAGGTGAAAAAGAAGAAGAGGAAAAGCACACAGCATCCTTTGCCGAAAATCTCCAGAAAGATAAAGGCAAAGCTCCTCAGAAATCACCGGAAGAAAACAAACCATCCGGTAAATCTGAAGAGAGCATTCAAACTCCCTTCATCATCTCCCTCAAATCTTCAAAGCCTTTGGTCATCACAACTAAAGTGAAGAAGGCAAAACAAAAGCCTGGGGGCAAATTTGTTGTCTCTTTCGTGTCTATCATGCAAGACACGGACTCGGATTTAGAGCAAGAAGACGACACATCGTCAAGCCAAGCTGACACCCAGCAAGTTCAGCCTGCTCTTACTCCAATGGAGACAACTTCTGACATAGAAGATCCTACGTCAGCTTCCTTCGTTGTTCCAGCAACTTCAACAAAGGAAAAGCCGATCTTCTTCCATAGATCGGATGCTTCTTCATCAAACTCCATGCTTGAACCTTTCCAAAATAAAGGTACGCCTCAACTATCCTTATATAGTTCTGTGGCACAAGCTATTATAAAGAAAATGGGCTATGACGCTCAAAACCCAGTCGATTTGGGAGAAGGACGCGGTATTCTCACGCCATTGGGGCCCGTCTTGACCAAAAGCCAGCTGGAAGATTGGAGACTCTACGGCTATGTAGAAAAGTCTTCACACGGGTTAGGGTATGATCCTGACACTCCCTTGAGACAGTTGACACAAAGGCTTAAAAGTCAATATACTGACCAAGCCTCAACATCTCAAATCCATGAAGACATCGATCTCCCTGGATGTCTCTTTGATGAGTCACCTGACAAAGATCCAGGAGCTCATCCAATTGGCACGATTTCTCCGAAAATGAAGAGGAGTTGTCCGATGGCACAGACGTGTGGACTTCTGACCCAGAAGAACCCTCATCTCCAAAAGAAGTAGCCTACTTCGACTCGGTTTCAACAGGCGATTGGGATCATCTCATAGCAAGCCTTGGGAAAATTACCGATCAAGAAGACCCGTGGAAAGAAACAAAGCCTTGGTCTGGAAATGCCCTTGAAACCCCAGAAGGTTTCGTTGAGCTGGAAGCCTCCGGAAATATTGTGGAGGAACCACATTCGAACCTTCCAACAGAAGATCCTGTTCAAAAGATAGACTTGGGAACACCAGATAACCCACGTCCTGTATTCATAAGCAAGAATATAAAGGATGATGAGTTACCCGAGTATATCGCCTTTCTTCGTGAGTTCGTTGATTGCTTTGCATGGTCTTACGCTGAAATGCCAGGCTTAGACCCCAAAATAGCAGTTCACAAACTCAATCTTCAAAAAGACATCAAGCCTGTCAAGCAAGGCCAAAGAAGATTCCGTCCAGATGTGATGGATAAAATTGAACAAGAAGTTCAAAAACTCAAAAGCGTCGGCTTCATCCGTGAGGAACAACATCCTGAATGGTTGGCCAACATTGTCCTCGTGACAAAGAAAAATGGGCAGATCAGGGTCTGTATTGATTATAGAGACCTGAATGGCGCATGCCCAAAAGATGAATTTCCGCTCCCCATACCAGAGGTAATGATTGATAATACCTGTGGATTCGAGCGAATGACATTCATGGATGGTTTCTCTGGCTACAATTAGATAAAGATGCATCCTGAGGATGAAAAACATACATCCTTTCGAACCCCATTTGGCGTGTATTGTTACACTGTCATGCCATTTGGTCTGAAGAATGCTGGTGCCACATATCAGAGGGCTATGATGAAAATATTCCAAGATATGCAGCACAAGACGGTTGAATGTTACGTTGATGACCTCGCCGTCAAAAGCAAAAGAAAAGAAGATCATCTCAAAAACCTTCGAGAAGTCTTCCTCCGGCTTCGCAAACACAAACTGCGAATGAATCCATTGAAATGCTTCTTCGGCGTCTCGTCGGGTAAGTTCCTCGGATTCTTAGTTCGGAAAGCTGGAATAGAGCTTGACCCCGTAAAAGTCAAAGCCATTCTAGAAATGCCCTCTCCAAGAACCTCGAGAGAACTCAAAGGGCTTCAAGGGAGATTGGCCTACATCAGACGGTTCATCTCCAATCTTTCGGGGAAATGCCGTCCATTCTCCCGGTTGATGAAAAAGGGTGTAAACTTTGTCTGGGATGCTGACTGTGAAGCTGCTTTCCAAGACATCAAGTCATACCTGACAAAGCCTCCAGTGTTAGCTGCTCCTACCACTGGAAAACCATTCATCTTGTACACAAGAGCCCTTGATCACTCTCTAGGAGCTCTGCTTGCGCAAGAAAATGATCAAAGAAAAGAAGCTGCTCTATATTACCTCAACCGCATGCTAGTAGGTGCAGAGCATCGCTACTCTCCAGTCGAAAAAGAATGTCTTGCAGTGATGTTCGCCGTACAAAAGCTGCGTCACTACTTGCTTTCCAACACAGTCTACCTGGTCTCGAGGGTCAACCTCTTGAAGGTCCTTGTCACAAAGGCAGGTTCTCTCAATGCTCGACTGGCAAAATGGTCCATCCTTCTGTCACAATTTGATATTAGGTATGTACCACAAAAAGCAATCAAAGGGCAAGCTCTAGCGGACTTCCTCGCAGAGCATCCATTGCCTAAAGATTCTCCGCTCAGAGATGATCTCCCAGACGAACCAGTCTACAATGTGGAGACTTTCTCACAAAGTGCCTCCTGGGATATGTACTTTGACGGTGCAACCAGGACAAATGAAAAAAGACAGCTGATCTCGGGAGTTGGCATCCTCTTTGTTAGCCCCGACAAATACATGATTCCACACGCTTTCTCGCTACTGGAACCATGCACAAACAATGCAGCTGAATATCAAGCTCTGATCTTAGGATTGGAACTCGCCATCGAATCCGGTATCACCATGCTGGAAGTCTTTGGAGACTCTCAACTGATCGTCAACCAGATGAATCAGAAATTTGAAGTCAGGAAGCCAGATTTGTTGCCCTACTACAACAAGGCACAATCACTTCTGTAAAAGTTTGACATCTGTCACATCACCCACATTCGTAGAGGTGAAAACATACGTGCAGATGCACTAGCCGGATCCATGGCAATCCAGGAAGGGGAAAACATGCAAATCACGGTGTGCGAAGGAGAATCCTTCCTCCTCTTAACACACACCAAGCAGTTGCTGAATGCCACCAAGTGGTCGGAAGTCGGATTTCAATCCTTCAAACTTCAATCGGCGACTGGAGGGATCCGTTCATTGATTACATTATGTTCGGAATCCTACCTGAAGATCCAAAAGAACGGGTAAGCATCCAAAGCCGAACCCCAAGCTTCCATTTGGATATTCCTTCAAAAATCCTTTACAGGAAATCCTTCAACGGAGTACTTCTACGCTGCTTGTCACAACAAGAGGCTGAAGAAACACTCAAAGAAGTTCATGCTGGTCTTTGTGGAGCTCATCAGGCTGGACCTAAGCTCTATGATCAGATAAAAAGGTTAGGATATTACTGGCCTACCATGGTAGCTGACGCAATGCAATTTGCTAAGCGCTGCCAACAATGCCAAGTTCATGGAGATTACATTCACATGCCTCCAGAATGCCTGCATCCTACAGCGATCTCATGGCCTTTCGAAGCCTGGGGTATGGACATCATAGGTCCTATTTCTCCCCCTTCAAGCAAAGGTCATCGCTTCATCTTCGCCGCTACGGATTACTTCTCTAAGTGGTCAGAAGCATTTGGGTTTAACGAAATGAAGACCTCATCAGTACTTCAGTTCCTACGCACCAACATCATTTGTCGTTTCGGCATACCCAAAAGATTCGTCCATGATATCGGACCACAGTTCCGGGATCATCGATTCTACAGGTTCTGCGACAAATACAAAATCCAAAGCTGTCCTTCGACTCCATACAATCCGGCAGCAAACGGGTTAGCAGAAGCTTTCAACAAGACACTCTGCAAAATCCTCAAAAAAATGGTCTCTAGTCACAAAAGAGACTGGAGCGACAAAATGTCTGAAGCTTTGTGGGCCTATCGAACCACCGTTCGAGGACCAACCCATAGCACACCATTCTCCTTGGTCTATGGATGCGAAGCTGTCGTGCCCTTGGAAGTACAAATTCCTTCCTTGAGGGTATCCTTGCAAAATGACATGACTCAAGAAAGCAATGTCAAATTGCGACTCCATGAGCTGGACAATCTCGATGAGAAACGGGTCGAAGCTCAACAAAGCATTGAACTTTACCAAGCACGTATGGCAGGATCTTTCGATAAAAAGGTCAGGCAACGTGCCTACAAAAAGAATGACTTGGTTCTTGCGGTAAAAAGACCAATGGTCTTCGCTCACAAGTCCAAAGGCAAATTTGAGCCAAAATGGGAGGGACCCTACGTCATCAACAAGGTCTTCTCTAATGGCGCATACGCACTCCTAAACATGGAAGGTGACAGATGTATGCTGCCCATCAACGGCAATTTCTTAAAGCGGTACTACCCTTGAAGACTTACCCAACTGGGTAAGAGCAATGCCTGCACGGCCAAAGCCGGTTTCCAGGTACACGCTCGCTAAACCCACCCTTTTTTTAGAATTTTCATATCAAATGTTGAAATTTCTAGAAATCTAAAACAATGCTTACTTTCATCGTTTCATTGTTCAAAAAAAAAATATCCAAGTTTAGGAACCTTTCCCTAACTTGACCAAAACTTTCAACCCTTGAACCCAAAATTCATGGTTTGAAACAAAATCCGGATTCAGGGATTTCCACCCTAGTCCACCCTGCCTTTTACCGCCAAAATGGTTTTAGGTCAAAACTTATGACCCTCGTGTCTTTAAACAAAAAAAAAGGTTTTTCAAAAACCGCGAGGAAGCGACGCTTAGTCAATACTCGCACAAATCGGAAGCAAGCGAACCACGTTCGACACTTCCAAAATTGCAGGGAAACGACATTTCATCGATACTTGCAAAATCCAAAACTGTGGAGACGCAACATTTCAGTTGATATCCACAACCCAAATTTCAAAGGTTCGAAAAAACCTAAAAAAAAACCATGGAGACGCAACATTTCAGTTGATATCCATAACCCAAAGGTTCGAGAAAACCACAAATTTCAAAAATCATGGGGAAACGACATCAAGTCAGTACCCGCAAAACCAAAATTTTTGAAAAGCAAGGATGCGACATTCCATCGATACTTGCACCCAAATCCGCGAGGATGCGACATTCCATCGATACTTACAACCGAATGAGCAAGGATGCGACATTCCATCGATACTTGCAAGAACATTCAGCAGGGAGGCGACTTTTAGTCGATACTTGCATTTTTTGAAAACCAAACCGGCTATAAATGCCATCAAAACAGGCTATAAATGCCACAAACCGGCTATCAATGCCACCAAAACAAAATCGGCTATCAATGCCACAAACAAGAAACTTGGATTTAAAAAAAAATGGCTATCAATGCCACCAAAACAAAACAAACCGGCTATCAATGCCACCAAAACTGGCTATAGATGCCACAAAAAAAAAAAAAAAAAAAAAAACTCCGCTATCAATGCCACAAGAAAAGCTGGCTCTCATGCCAGAATTGGCTTCCATGCCACAAACAAAAACCTGGCTTTCATGCCAAAACAATCACTTGACAAAAGATTTTCACAAAATGACAACCTTTTGATCAAATCCCATTTAGCAATTACTTTTATCACAAAAAGATTCAAGTGAGCGTAGGGATAACAAAAAAAAAAAGAAAGCATCCCATTTAGCAATTACTTTTATCACAAAAAGATTCAAGTGAGCGTAGGGATAACAAAAAAAAAAAGAGAATCCCATTTAGCAATTACTTTTATCACAAAAAGATTCAAGTGAGCGTAGGGATAACAAAAAAAAAGAAGAAAGTGTTCACAAGCACTACAAAAAAAAAGTACCTAAAAAATACAAGTGGTACCAAAAAAAAAAGAGAAGGGATAGTTTCTGTTATAAAAATATATATATACAGGAGCTCAATCAAAAATGGTCTCCAGCCAAGAGTTCAGCTCCTTAAGCAAGCTTTTGGCCTCATCCGTCAAGGATTCCAAGGCACGCTTCTTCAAGAACCTGCCATGAGATGCTGGGGTGGGCTGTAACCCTTCTTTCGCACTGGGAAGCTTCGCTCGAGCGGTTTTCCATTGTTTGTTCTCATCAGACTTCCTTTTGAGAACTCGAATGGCATCCGCAACTCGGTGAATCAGAGCAGTCTCCCTTTCACGAGCCTCTGTTATTTCAGTCCACTTGGCAGCGACTTGTGCCTGCAGATGCTCAAGACGTTTCCTGGCCTCATCGACCTCCCTATCAAGGATGTTAAGGTCATGTGTCAGCCCAATGATGGTTATCTCTTCTAAGTTCCTCTCTCGGACTGCCTGCTTCTTGCTTTCTGTAGCCTCATCCAGGTTAGATTGAGCCTTATCCGCAGGGTCCAAGAACATCTCCTTGAAAAACTGATCGTCAGGAAAACCCATGGTCTCAAACCACTTGTCACCCAGCTCAATGATCCTATTAACGATCGCCCTGGCATCTGTGACATCCAGACCAGCCTCTTCAGCATCACCGAGAATCTCACGCACATGCTGGATCATGCTAAATCCGGCTTCCAAGTGCCCAGAAAAGAGAGTCTCAATCCAAGAGCTCAGAACTCGCACCACCACCTTCTTCGCAAAAAGAAGAGATGGCCCAGCTGAAGATTCGCCCAACTCCGTTGGTCGGCCGCTCAAGTCATCATCTGTTGAAAGAGTAACAAAAGAACTCTTTCCAGTTGAAGCTGCTCCTGCTCGGGAAGGAATCTCAGCGCGAGGAATCTCCTCAACATTGTCAAAGCTGGTCCCAGGAGTCTCTACCTCTAGATTAACCTCTGGCATCCCTTGCTCTGGAAGCGACGGACCCTCCTCTGTCACTTCAAAACCTGCCAAAAGAAACACAAAAAGGTATGAATATAATCCTGTTTGAAAATCATTATCAGGGTTATAACTACAAAATACCTTCTTCAATGACTGGCGGAACACTTTCTTCCTCCATGAACTCATCGGAAGCATCATCAACATTTGCGTCCATCGATGGTTCAAAGTCATCGGAATCCTGTGGCAAGTCAGCTGGCAAGAAAAATGTTAGCAAACCAAGTCACAGACACAAAAAAAAAAGAGCAAAAGAAGTCGTACCAATCGGAGATTCTGGATTCACTCCAGAGTCCCTCGGTTCTTCTTCAGGTGCCTCGACAGGATCCGTCACCACCTCATCGACCGGAACCTCAGGCATCACCAAGTCTTCCTCTGCTAAAAAAAAAAAAGAAAGAAAAGCAGAAACAAGAAGCAAATCAGAACATGGAAAAAATCCCATGAAAAGAAATGGAAAAAGAAAAAGGAAGAATCATACCTTCACCGACGGTCTCTTCTTCCCGACTTCTCTTTTCTGGAGGCTTGTCAGCATCCACTGGCACATCCTCATTGATAGTAAGAGGAACTTCCAAGTCAGGAGAGTCCTCATGCTGCCCCTTGCTGCGATGATGACTCCTCCCCCTCTTACCCCGGTGGGCTCGCTTCTTAGAGGAACCTGCCCCACTGTCAGAGTCAGGTTTCCCACTTGACTCCTCACTGGATGGTCTACTCTTGCCAGTAGACTCCACGGAAGCTTGCCTCTGTGCCGCTTGCATCCAAGCGCCAAGTTCGGCTTCCTCCTGTTCTAGCTGCTCTAAAGCCTCATCAGGTATTTCTTGAACAGCTTCAGAACCAATGACGCCCTGGTCACCGAGAAAGCCTATCTTGTGCTTCTCTCCAGAAAGGAAGGCCCAAACTTCCTCTCGCCGGACGCCATCCGACTTTCCAAGGCCCTTTCCAGATGCCAGCTTCACATCAAGCTCCTTCTTGGAAAGCCCCCGATATGCCGAAAAGCTCTCCGCGAACCACTTCGCAAAGCCGGCAGTCCGGGAAGTCAGCAACACAGGATAAGAAATCATGGCTGTAGTGTCTTCAGCACTATAGAAAGCCCATGCATTTCTCCCGTCCTGTAAGCCTCCAAAGCACTTCACCATGCTTGAAGGCGCTCCAACAACGCCTTGAGAAAAGCCCAGCTGCAAAGCAAAGCGAGAGGGTACATACGGCTGGATGTCGACCAAAAGATGTCTACGGTACACCATCGTGCCGACACGTATGCTGAAAAGCCACTCTCTCTCTGCATTTGTCAAGGAATAATGCCTTCCCGACCCCGCCCTGGTAGAGTCTCGGGAGGCACCAAAATCAAAAGCCTTCTTCCGCAACTCCGGAGAAAGCTTCACTGAAGACTGCCCCATCTCGACGTCCCTGAACCGTCGGATCCTCATGCGGGCAAACAAAAGTGATTCGGACACGGCTTTGCCCTTAGCCAGTCGAATCATCAGAGGATCATCATCCTGTGCAGTACCCAGCCGATGGAAGCCAGGACAGTGGTATACATACCACGAATAAAAGATATGGGCTGAAAATACCCTATTCATGGGAAGCGCAAGCCGAACCAAAAAAGCAGCAGCCTGTAGTTCGGTACACAGGTAGGAGTAAAGAGCTGGCACCAAAGCAAGCTGCTCTCCAAACGCCATCTGACAAGCTGGAAAAATACAATGCGGCCTGATGTGCGTTCCATCTCCTCCAGCAAAAACAACCTCACCAAGCCAAAAAGTGAGGTAAACAGCGAGATCTCTCCGCAGTGCAATGTCAGGACATATGGCATTTGTACTTGCACAGAAATCTCTCAACTCTTCTTGCATGGCCAAGATCTTCTTTGAACTTGGATCCTGAACTCCGGCTTCTTGGGTCACGCTATCAGAAGACTCCCTGCTATAAAAAAAGTTGGGGAATGAAGAGCTAAAACTCTTCCAACTGCTGGATCTAACTTTCAAACCCTCCTTCTCCTTCAAAAAATCATAGAAGGCGACAAGCTGAAAGTATAGAAGCCTAAACTCCTCAGACTGCCCCTCGAGGACGCTGTCAATCGGCATAAACTCCTCATAGAGTTTGCCGAGGATAGGTAATCCGGTAATGGCGCTCAGCTCCTTCAAAGAAAAACCAATCTCACCATTCGTCACAACGAAGGTATTGGTTTGGGGGAGGAATGACTCCAGTATAGCCATGAAGGCCTCGTCGGAAAAGATCACGGTCTCCCTAAAGGCGCGGACCGCATAAAAAATCCCGGCTTCCTTCAAAACGGCGCCACCAATCAGCAGGACGCGATCAGTCCACGACTTCCACTCGGAGTCAGCATTGAAACGGCCTCGAAGTCGAAAAGGCTTGATCCAATTGCTGCCATCACCACTGAAAATACCAAGGCCCACCGGTCTCAAATCGGCCGACGGATAATCAGAGCCCTGGTAGCCACTGGATGGCATCAACAGGTCCATGTCAACAGGCGACCTCTCCGTATATCCAGGAGAACCGCCAACAAAAACCCCGGTCTTGATTACATTTGTCCTTCTCACCCAGCTTGGAGGATCTTCCCTCTTAGGGCACGTGGGGGCAAGGCTCAGAATCGAGACGGAGCGATCAAACGTCGACCGGGTAGCAACAGTCTTCTTCTCACCATCTGCTGTGAAAGAAAACTGAAAACATCTCCTCTGGTATGTCATGTCATCAGGGACTGCATCACCAAAGAAGAAGGTAGGCTTGGGCAAAACGCTCTGATCTTCCATCACCCATGGACGACTGCTTACCATGATCTTATAGAATTCCTCTCCCTTGAGAGCGATCAATCGCTGCCTCATCTCATCTCTGTTGAGGGAGTCGCACTCTTCCAGATTTCTCTCAACATACTGGACCTTCTCAAAAGCCTGCTGAACGGCCGGATTAGAAGATCTAGAAGATCGACGAGGTACGCTTGTAGCAGGCTCTTTACCCTTGTTCGCTCTGGAGGAACCACCTGAAAAGGATGGAAAAGAAAAAGATCAAACATCAAAATGACAGAATCTCGCTAAAAAAAATCTGGCGAAAATTTGACATGATGACGGGGCAATTCCGAAGAAAAGGAACTATCCCGAAAGAAATAGAAAGCTTGAAGATGGGCTCAACATCGCTGCGAGCTCCGAAACTCCAAACTTTCGAAACCTCAAAGTCTCCGCAAAATCAGGAAGGGCTCAACATCACTGCGAGCTCCAAATTCCCAAATTTGCGAAAACTTTCAGGTATGCTATCACATCATGCTACAAATTTAATTTACAATTAAATGCATGCATGAACATCTAGGTTTGCCAAAAAAGAGGGGCATTATCATGATGAGCAAAAAAAAATAGAAAAGAGACTTTCTCAAAAAAAAAAAGAGGGGAAAGAAAACAAAAAAAAGAAAAGAAAAGAGACTTTCTCAAAAAAAAAAAGGGAGGGAAAGAAAACAAAAAAAAAAAAGGAAGAAAAAAAGGGAGATGGCCCACAGGCCGTGGCCCACTGGCCACGTGGCCGTACGGCCAGATCCGTACGGATCCGTCCGTACGGCCCACAAAGAAAAAATAAAAAAAATAAAAAAAAAGAAAAAGAAAAGAAAGCAAAAAAAAAAAAACGTGTGAAAAAAAGGGGAAAACATGTGAAAAAAAAAGAAAAGAAAACGAAAGAAACAAAAAAATAAAGAAGAACTTTTTTATTTTTTTCCTACAATGGAGTTTTCTTGAAAAAGGGAACTTACTTGAAGCCATTGATGGAGAAGAAGAAGAAAAGTCTTGAAGATCTTGAAGAAGAAGAGCTCTTGGTCTTGAAGCCCTCTTGAGATTATTGCAAAAGAAAGTAATAAGAGCAAGAGATCCAACCTTCTCCTTGCTTTTATAGAGGAGAGCAAACCAAAGAAGGAAAGAAGAAAGAGGTAAGTGTTACTAATTAGTAAACCTTACCAAAAGAAAGAGATTAGAAAGATTCTTTCCCAAAAGAAAGATATCTTGAAGGATTTTCTCCCAAAAAGAAATCGATGACGGATTCTTTCCCAAAAGAAAGATATCTTGAGATATCCTATCCCAAAATAAAGGGATCATGAGAGATTTTCTCCAAGTAAAGATATTCTTAGATATTCTCTATCCAAATGAGATATTTTTGGATATTCTTTACAAAAATGACACCATATGAGATCTAAGCCATTTCAAAAGCTTAAGGTCCCATGGGTTAGCCCATATGAGCCAGGTTTGACCACCTAGGCACAAAAAAAAAAAAAATTTTTAAAATTGTTATTTTGGGCTTTTAGTCAAAGAGAAATCCCTCTTACCAAGAGCATACAAAAATGGTTCCATGCCTCTTTTGAGTTGATTGGACCATACAAAAGAAAATTCCAAGCCTCATGAGCTTCCAAAAATCAAACCATCCAGCCTCATCTACCAAATTGAGCCAAAATCTTGAAATTGACATTCCACAAAAATCAAACCAAATCCTGGTCCCCTAACTTGCCACATACAGCCTGTTAGGTCACAAGACCAAAACCAAAAACCAAAACCTGATCCCCTAACTTGCCACATACAGCCTGTTAGGTCACAAGATCAAAACCAAAATTGATCCCCCAACATTCCACATACAGCTTGTTGGGTCACACGATCAAAACCAAACCCGACCCCCTAACTTGCCACATATAGACTGTTAGGTCACAAGGTCAAAACCCAAATCCACATCCCTGATGTCATCTTCAAAACTTTGCCACGAGATGGTACGTGATCCCTTTCACTACCATAAAATTCCCCTGGAAGCTCAAAAGGCTACAAATACCAAAAAGAAAGACTGCTCAAAGACTCTTGGTCAAGTCACAGGCTCTCCTTCAAAAATCTCTTCGAGGCACATCGACTACAAAAGTTAAGCAAACTCGTCGCTGTACCTCGAGGGGGCATTTGTTGACACCAAAAATGTCACTTTGCCTCTTCAAGATCCAAAGAGCTACATGAAGTCGCAACCTGCCATAAATAGGCAATGCTGCTTCCAAAAATCAAATCTTGTCAGAATCAAACAAAAACTGCAAGATTCTTCCAGACAGCCAAAAGAGGAGTACACAAGAAGTTTCGGGCCATTTCAAAATCATTTGGCCTAACTTCGCTTCTCCGACAGCCGAAAAGGAGCTCTCGGCGGCAAAAGCATCGGAGACACCAAATCTTCGATCAGAGCCGATGGATGGTCTCAAGATACTTCCAAAAGGCTCCACGTCAAGTTCCGAGTCAAACCGACAACGTTTGACCCTACATCAACCCTCGAACAGCTAAATCAAGCCTCTTGGCGGCGAGAACCACCGAGGCCATTACTCATTAGATAGAGCACATGGACGGCTTCAAAATGCTTATAAAGGGCTACACGTCAAATTTCAGGTCATTTCCACAACATTTGACCATAGTTTGACGCTCAGAAGCCAAATCAGGCCTCTCGGCGGCAAAGCTCTCCGGGACCATGGTTTCCAAGAAAGAGCCTATGGATCATCTTAAAATGACTCCAATAGGTTCCCTGTCAAATTTCAAGTCAATCGGACATCGGTTGACCGCGACATCAAACCGCGACATCTTCATCGCGACAAAAGCAAGTCTACTGGTGATAGGACCCCAAACGGCTTCAAAACTCAAACAAAATCCTATGGTTGGTCTTATTTATTGCTCAGAAGGCTTCACACCAAATTCCAGGTCATTCCGACATCGTTTGACCCAGTTTCAGCTTCTGACGGAAAATCGGCAGCTCTGCGCGACAAAGTCTTCGGCTTTCTCAGGAAATTGGAAACTTTGCAAAATAAAATGCAAGGATTCTCATCAGGTTTCCTACAAAGAAATCAGGCCAATAAATGGTCAAAATGTCAAGGAAAAATACAGAAGGAAAAAGAATCGAAAAACAGCAAAATCGGACACAAAACGGGACACAAAGGGGGGAAAACCCCCCCAAGGTCGCCGGGAAGTCCCCGGAAACCCCGGTTTTCGCCGTTTTTTCGCGATTCGAAGAGCCCAGCCTCTGGTACTTTCCAAAATTCATGCTTTTGAGACACCAAGTCCTCTGACATCCGTCCAAAACACGGGTCAATCATCAAGAGTATCGAAAACAATATTGATCGCCACCCGGTCAACCAAAAAAAGTGTGCTTTCTACCCGACCGATCGAGAAATCGACAGGACAGATGGCACCGACCCGCTGTTGGCAACAAACACCTGAAATTACATGGTCATCTGATGTCGATCTACATGAAGATCTATCGATGATCATCGACAGAAGAATCCCAAAAGACGTGGCATGGCCCGCGACTCTTCAGCTGCTCGGCGACCACTTAATGCGATTAATTGACTAGCTTTATTACAGTCATTAATCCTTTTCTTTGGACGGCCCAATCAGAAGCAAGCATTCGGGAGTTACAAGTCAAGAGATTCATGGCATTTAACCCATGAAACTCCTCCCATCATGGCGATTAAAGGCGATTAAATGCCTTCAATCTCCTCCGGCCAATCAGAAGCCAAGAAAAAGGAGTTACAAAATAAAGAATTCAATTCTGTAACTCCTCCCTTTATGTAGCTTTATGACAATCAAAACTCATAAACCCTCCTCAATGGCTACCTAAAAGCCTATAAATAGGAGAGCTCTCCATGAAGAAAGGACAGACAACGAAAATCACAGACAGAAGCACAGAAATTCAGAGAAGGAAAAGAGAGAAAACTCTGCGGAAGTTCTACACCGGCCACCGCTACAAGGTGACAAAAGTCCCTTGGGGGGTACCCCCCCCAAGGTCCTTGCCTTCTCCTCCTGCCTCCAATGGCTTAGATGTGGCTTTTCAGCCCGTCTACTCGGCTTTTTATTGGACATAGGACCTCCTTTTGGTCTTTGTCCTCTAAAAACCTGAGGTTATAGTCAAGCCAAACGAATCAATAGCATCCTCTGTTCTCATCTGCATGGATGATGGCGAAGCCCACATATGGCTTGCGACCGTCAATCTAAACGGGTCCCCCACAATCTCCTGAGAAGTTAGATCCTCCTTTTCTTGCTTTTCATTGTAGTTTGTATTTTTTTTGAAGAGACAAAAATCACAACTCTTGTCTTTCATTATTGATAAGGATTGTAAAACGGCTATAAACGCCAAAATCGGCTATAAACGCCAAAAATCGGCTATAAACGCCAAAATCGGCTATAAATGCCAAAAAATTCGCCTTTCACGGCAAATCAAGAAAATGTCTCTTTTCTTAAATATATGTGCAATGGAAAACTTAAAAGAAGTTGATTTCCTTTTTACTTGCGAAGGTTGATCTCCGGATCACCACTTGCAATTCCAAGTAAAAATAGAAAATCTGGCACACCCACACAAAAAAAAGAAATGTTGATGCACGCCCATGCCCCCTGGTTACGAAAGGGTCGGAACCAAACGGACTCCCACGTCCGCCGACCTCGGTAGGAACCGAGCATTGGAGCGCGGTCCATCAACATCCTCAGCAAATGAAAAACGACAGCCTC
Source organism: Litsea cubeba (assembly GCA_012931725.1). Taxonomy (NCBI): domain Eukaryota; kingdom Viridiplantae; phylum Streptophyta; class Magnoliopsida; order Laurales; family Lauraceae; genus Litsea; species Litsea cubeba. The sequence continues at coordinate 36,984,590 of CM022950.1, forward strand.
TTGATCTTGAAGACAATCTTCCAAACGAAGACCCTTCTCAAGAAGCTCTCGAAGTTGGTAGAGGCACCCGCTCTGGTCGGGACTACCACAAAAATTACAACCAATCTTCCTTTACATATGTAAGTCCTTTGGGAAAAGATGTTGTAAGTGCCCCTAGTGGCAACAATGATGAACATGCAGGCCCTAAGGAGGCTTTCAAGTATGACTTGATTGAACACTTCAAGCACATACCTGCACGTCTGCACATCCTAGATTTGTTGCGAATGTCTCCGCACAGTCGTGATAATCTCATCTCAGAATTACAAAAGTTGAATGAGGATGTCGACAAACATGCCCCGCAAGTCCTCCAAATTGAAATGGATTACTGGGTCAAAAACTCAGAAGCTTCCTTAAAGGAAGAAAAGAAGAAAACTGAGGGATCATGCATTGAATGCCTTTCGGTTAAAAAAGCAGCCAATGGAAGCATCGCCTTCACAAAGGACGACCTCCTACTTGGCGAAACAAGGCATAACCGACCCCTGTACTTCACAGGGTACATCAAGGAAATGCCTATGCATAGAGTTCAGATGACCCAGGTTCTGCACTCAACCTGCTCTCCACATCGGCTCTCAAAGAGTTGGGCATCCCACCGAGCAAGCTGAGCCACACATCTGTATCTATCTTTGGATACGATGGGAGTACTCAAAGGCCTATTGGCAAAATCAGGTTCAAGTTGCAGATCGGTGATTATCTCTGAGGTTACAGTGTATGCAATAAAAACCCCTTCATTCTACAACATCCTTCTCGGTCGCCCTTGGATCCACGAGAATGGCGTTGTCCCTTCAACTCTACATCAATGCATCAAGTTTGTTGGCGACGACGGCATGATACATCGAGTCTTTACGGACAAAAACCCTTCAAAGGTAAATAAGTCCACTCCGCAGACTCACAGATGTATGAAGGTGAAAAAGAAGAAGAGGAGAAGCATACAGCATCCTTTGCCGAAAATCACCAGAAAGATAAAGGCAATGCTCCTCAACAATCACCGGAAGAAAACAAACCATCCGGAAAATCCGAAGAGAGCATTCAAACTCCCTTCATCATCTCCCTCAAACCTTCAAAACCTTTGGTCATCACAACTAAAGTGAAGAAGGTAAAGCAAAAGCCTGGGGGCAAATTTGTTGTCTCTTTCGTGTCTATCATCAAGACACGGATTCGGATTCAGAGTCAGAAGATGACACATCGTCAAGCCAAGCTGACACTCAGCAAGAAGATCCCACGTCAGCTTCCTTTGTTGTTCCAGCAACTTCAGCAAAGGAAAAGCCGATCTTCTTCCAAAGATCGGATGCTTCTTCATCAAACTCCATGCTTGAACCTTTCCAAAATGAAGCTATGCCTCAACTATCCTTATATAGTTCTGTGGCACAAGATATTATGAAGAAAATGGGCTATGATGCTCAAAACCCAGTCGTTTTAGGAGAAGGACACAGTATTCTCACGCCATTGGGGCCCGTCTTGACCAAAAGCCAGCTGGAAGATTGGAGACTCTACGACTATGTAGAAAAGTCTTCACACGGGTTAGGGTATGATCCCGACACTCCCCTGAGACAGTTGACACAAAGGCTTAAAAGTCAATATACTGACCAAGCCTCAACATCTCAAGTCCATGAAGACATCGATCTCCCTGGATATCTCTTTGATGAGTCACCTGACAAAGATCCAGGAAGCTCATCCAATTGGCACGATTCCTCTGAGAATGAAGAGGAGTTGTCTGATGGTATAGACGTGTGGTCTTCTGACACAGAAGAACCCTCATCTCTAAAAGAAGTAGCCTACTTCGACCCGGTTTCAACAGGCGATTGGGATCATCTCATAGCAAGCCTTGGGAAAATTACCGATCAAGAAGACCCATGGAAAGGAACAAAACCTTGATCTGGAAATGCCCTTGAAACCCGAGAAGGTTTCGTTGAGCTAGAAGCCTCCGAAAATATTGTGGAGGAACCACCTTTGAACCTTCCAACAGAAGATCCTATTCAAAAGATAGACTTGGAAACACCAGATAACCCACGTCCTGTATTCATAAGCAAGAATATAAAGGATGATGAGTTACCTGAGTATATCGCCTTTCTTCGTGGATTCGTTGATTGCTTTGCATGGTCTTACGCTGAAATGCCTGGCTTAGACCCTAAAATAGCGGTCCACAAACTCAATCTTCAAGAAGACATCAAGCCTGTCAAGCAAGGCCAAAGAAGATTCCGTCCAGATGTGATGTATAAAATTGAACAAGAAGTTCAAAAACTCAAAAGCGTCGGCTTCATCCGTGAGGAACAACATCCTGAATGGTTGGCCAACATTGTCCCCGTGACAAAGAAAAATGGGCAAATCAAGGTCTGTATTGACTATAGAGACCTGAATGGCGCATGCCCAAAAGATGAATTTCTGCTCCCCATACCAGAGGTAATGATTGATAATACCTGTGGATTCGAGCGAATGACATTCATGGATGGTTTCTCTGGCTACAATTAGATAAAGATGCATCCTGAAGATGAAAAACATACATTTTTTCGGACCCCATTTGGCATGTATTGTTACACGGTTGAATGTTACGTTGATGACCTCGCCGTCAAAAGCAAAAGAAAAGAAGATCATCTCGAAGGCCTTCGAGAAGTCTTCCTCCGGCTTCGCAAACACAAACTGCGAATGAAACCTTTGAAATGCTTCTTCGGCGTCTCATCGGGTAAGTTCCTCGGATTCCTAGTTCGGAAAGCTGGAATAGAGCTTGACCCTATAAAAGTCAAAGCCATTCTAGAAATGCCCTCTCCAAGAACCTTGAAAGAACTCAAAGGGCTTCAAGGGAGATTGGCCTACATCAGACGGTTCATCTCCAATCTTTCAGGGAAATGTTGTCCATTCTCCCGGTTCATGAAAAAGGGTGTAAACTTTGTCAGGGATGCTGACTGTGAAGCTGCTTTCCAAGACATCAAGTCATACCTGACAAAACCTCCAGTGTTAGCTGCTCCTACCACTAGAAAACCATTCATCTTGTACACAAGAGCCCTTGATCACTCTTTGGGAGCTCTGCTTGCGCAAGAAAATGATCAAAGAAAAGAAGCTGCTCTATATTACCTCAGCCGCATGCTAGTAGGTGCAGAGCATCGCTACTCTCCAGTCGAAAAAGAATATCTTGCAGTGATGTTCACCGTACAAAAGCTGCATCACTACTTGCTTTCCAACACAGTCTACCTGGTCTCAAGGGTCAACCTCTTGAAGGTCCTTGTCACAAAGGCAGGTTCTCTTAATGCTCGATTGGCAAAATGGTCCATCCTTCTATTATAATTTGATATTAGGTATGTACCACAAAAGGCAATCAAAGGGCAAGCTCTAGCGGACTTTCTCGCAGAGCATCCATTGCCTAAAGATTCTCCGCTCAGAGATGATCTCCCAGACGAACCAGTCTATAATGTGGAGACTTTCTCACAAAGTGCCTCCTGGGACATGTACTTGGATGGTGCAACCAGGACAAATGAAAAAAAGACAGCTGATCTCGGGAGTTGGCATCCTCTTTGTTAGCCCCGACAAATACATGATTCCACACGCTTTCTCGCTACTGGAACCATGCACAAACAATGCAGCTGAATATCAAGCTCTGATCCTACGATTGGAACTCGCCATTGAATCCGGTATCACCATGCTGGAAGTCTTTGGAGACTCTCAACTGATCGTCAACCAGATGAATCAGAAATTTGAAGTCAGGAAGCCAGATTTGCTGCCTTACTACAACAAAGCACAATCGCTTCTACAAAAGTTTGACATCTGTCACATCACCCACATTCGTAGAGGTGAAAACATACGTGCAGATGCCCTAGCTGGACTTGCCGCATCTATGGCAATCCAGGAAGGGGAAAACATGCAAATCACAGTGTGCGAAAAAAGAATCCTTCCTCCTCTTAACACACACCAAGCAGTTGTTGAATGCCACCAAGTGGTTGGAAGTCGGATTTCAATCCTTCAAACTTCAATCGGCGACTGGAGGGATCCGTTCATTGATTACATTATGTTCGGAATCCTACCTGACGATCCAAAAGAACGGGTAAGCATCCAAAGGCGAACCCCAAGCTTTCATTTAGATATTCCTTTAAAAATCCTTTACAAGAAATCCTTCAACGGAGTACTTTTACGCTGCTTGTCACAACAAGAGGCTGAGAAAACACTCAAAGAAGTTCATGCTGGTCTTTGCGGAGCTCATCAGGCTGGTCCCAAGTTCTATGATCAGATAAAAATGTAAGGTTATTACTGGCCTACAATGGTAGCTGACGCAATGCAATTTGCTAAGCGCTGCCAACAATGCCAAGTTCATGGAGATTACATTCACATGCCTCCAGAATGGCTGCATCCTACAATGATTTCATGGCCTTTCGAAGCCTGGGGTATGGACATCATAGGTCCTATTTCTCCCCCTTCGAGCAAAGGTCATCGCTTCATCATCGCTGTCACGCCCCGAAACCGGGCCCTGCAGCGAACCGACCTCGGGGTGCGAAATTTTGGGATAAATTTGAAACTTTTTGTTATAGTTCCCAAGATCCGCGTGAATGAGGATAATCACATTCCAACACAATCAGAGTATATTTTTCGCGGAAGCTAAACATGGTGTTACGACCCGGAATCCGTGGCCATCGGGTTCCGTGTCGCACGCAACCAATTCCATAGAGCCATCAAATAAACAGACTGGCATAAATTGTAAATCATAGAACACTGAGCTGGTAGTAACAAATCTATTATTTCCCACATATTCAAATTTCAATTAACAAATGTCTTAATTACAAACCCAATAAAAAGGCTAATAAAGCCATACAACAATATATCCAACTAAAAGAAATACTACCCTCAATGTTAGATACGAACTCCGGTGCCAAACTTGACATCTAAATGATATCAACGGGCAGCCTCTCACGTCAGACCGGCGGTCCCACCGCCTCCTCTGATCAAACACCTAAAAACCAGAAAGAGAAGAAACTGGCACCAAACAAAAAGGGTCAGACACGACGGTCTGGCAAGCAAATAAACAAATAATATGAACAAAAGAACATATATAAAACCTGATGAAATCATCGTAAAACCGGATAAATAGTCTAGACAATAATGACAATAAAGCATGCTAAAACGATCGAACGGCAGAACATAAGTATCAAAACGAATAGAGAACAATATCAAATGTACGGAAATCTCGAAAAGATTAAAAGCCTGCTTAAAACATTTAATCGTCGGAAATACATTTCGAATCCTAAATAGTAGCGACAATACAATAAAGATCGATATCGTAAACATTAAACAAATCTGAGCATAAAAAGTATAACCAACGAGAATCATAAACTAAAGCAATATACAGATAAAACACTGGCAACCACAAATAGCTAAATCCTCCTATTACCGAAGTAATAAGAGCAGACAGAGCGTAGCCACTGAACGTGGTACTAAAAATAGGATCAGAACCGTAGCCATACAAATGGGACCGGCAGATCAGAAATCAGAACCGTAGCCATACAAATGGGACCGGCAGACAAAACCGTTGCCATGGTCGGTACAGACAGAATCCAAGCTGCAGCTGGCGGACAAATTAAAGATCCCAAGCCGGGTGATCAGCCCGACAAGGTGACCTAAGCCTAGTGGTGCCTTTAGTTTTCAAAACTCGAACTGATACAAATCTAACATAATACTAATCCCTTTGGCTCAGGGGCTCACACCACATAGCTCTGGCCCCGTCTTGCCTCGGGTTTTTATTTTCGAAGTCATAGCCTCTTTGGCTCATGGGCTCGCACCACATAGCTCTGGCCCCGTCTTGCCTCGAGGTTTTTAGTTTCAAATACTAGTGTTGTCAAAACAATAGTCTTATCGAAGAAATCCCGAATGTGACGAACATACTCCAATCTCTTTTCAAATCGAATCGGAGAAAACATACAATATCTCTGGTAAACCGTTCAAATACGCAACAAGGTGATTTGTATAAAATCATACGGTCAGTCCTTTCGAACGTGGAAAACCACAAGATTTTATAACAAATCATCGATGCTATTTAAATTAGTTCACCAAAGGAAACAATACAAGTACAAATACAAATACAAATACATTTTTCTGACTTGAAACGGAATGGACAGTGGAGAATGACTTAATGATTTACCAAGGAACCATCACAATGCACGTTTAACCTTTAAACATTGATTAATAAAGAATGTGTTTGATACCAATGAAAATCCATAATGTTTAAATGATAAATTGCGCATTGAGACCCGAAAGGTTCCCGGATAATTCCACATTCATTCATTCTCACAATGATCCCATTCCCATTTCACAAACTTTCCAAGTATTACAAGAAAATCCAAACTCTTTAAAACAGGCCTATAGTTGGCCTTAAACCGAGCCCACAACAGTCCTTAATAACAGTCCAAAACCAACTTCGAATGGCTCACAAAACATATCTTAAAAACAGCCCAAAGCTAAACATTTATTGGCCCACACAACAAACTTTAAAAACAGCCCAAGACTAACCTGAACCAGGCCCACAAAACAGATTTTTAATACAGCCCAAACTAACCTGAACAAGCCCACAAAACAATCTTGAAAACAGCCCAAAACCAAACTTGAATGGCCCACAAAACTGATTTTTAAAACAACCCAAAACTGAACCTTAACCAAGCCCACGAAACAAGTTTTAAATCAGTCCAATATCAGGCCCAAAGACGACCCAATATCAGATCTGAAATGGCCCAAAAACTGATTTGAATCAGGCCCAAGGAAGTCCCAACAACCCAGCCCACAAAACAAATCCAAACTCGGGCCCAAACCAGCCCCAGGCTGAGCTGGGCCTCGCTCGAGCGAACCCAGGTCCGCTCGAGCGGACCCAGACAGTAGCTGGGTCGCTCGAGCGAACTGGGCCTGCCCTGTCCAGCCCGGCTGTGCATGTTTTCCATTTCTTTGCATTTTTTCTGATTTTTCTTTCCCTTCTTCCCTTCTTACACATTTTCACATATGGTTGGGCTTCTCCTTGCCAATTCAAATCCATTAAAACACTAATGCACTAAAGGATTCTATTCCCATCAAATGAATCAAATACAAACAAAACCTTTCTATATCAAAAATACTAGCATAAAGACAGTCATAGTGGATCCAAGGAGATGCATCACCAAGTGATTTTTAAGTAGTTGAAACATCAATTTGGAAAGCCATAAACAATACCAATGTGCAAAAATATTCAAAGTTAAATTTATCCATTTACAAGAAGAAAACAATGTAGAATAAAAATCCATGGGATAATTCACACCAAGCAAGAATCATCATATTAGTTGGATAATCTACTTGCCTTAGTCAAGAGAAGGTGCAAAACACTCCATGAAGGTGCTCTTAAAGCCTCAAGCTCCACAATTACAAAACCCCCAAAATAGCTCAAAAGAACCCTAGAAATCAATCATTTTCCAAACTCCATGAAAACCCATTGCATGAAAGATGAAAACACTCAAAATGAAGAGGAGAACAAAGATCTAAAGTTTGGAAAGCCATTGCAAACCTTGAAAAGCCCGAACGAAGAAGAGAAGCTTGGATGAGGGATCTCTCCTAGCTCAAAATCCTTGAAAATAGGGTCTTTGGAAAGCCAAGAGGGAGGAGAAGAACTTTAGGAGATCATTCCTCCAAGAAAACTCCAAGAAATGAGAGTTTCAGAAGAGAGAGAAAGTGCTGGAGGAGAGGGAAAGAGCCAAGCTCCAAACCCTTGCTGGAAACGAAATGGAGGAGAAGAAGAGGGGTTCCCTTCTTATAAGATGGGTCTTGTGGGCCCCAATCTTCACAAGGCTGAAACTCACATTTGCGGGCCCCGAACGAAAACGACGAAGAAGACAAAAACGATCGGCGAAATATCTACTTTCCAAAAAGTATATTTTCCCCAAATTCTGAAATTTTCGAAATTCATGGACAGATTTAGTGAAAATGTCATTTTTGCCCATTTTCCTCGAAAAACGTGATTTCTGAGTATCAAATCAAAATGATCAAAACATGAAAGTTGTTAAACTTCATCAAATGAGTCAAAATACGTCAAATCCAGAATTTTTAGAAATGAAAAGTAATTTCTCACAAAAATACAAATCATATGGACCGGGTCAAACCAAAGTCAACGGTCTACAAAATCTCAAAGATTAAGGAAAAGTCTAGTCAAACTCAAAAACAAGATCAAACTAAATCAAATCTCGCTTAACAAGTTAAACCACGATTAAAACAATACTAAACAAAAGCACTGGGGTCGGGATCTTACATCCTCCCCCCCTTAGAACCCATTTGGTCCTCCAAATGGCTTAAACCAAATCAAAACCAAAAACCCAAAAGACAAACGAAAACACTGACACTCTACTCTGAACCTCGGCAACTGAGAGACTCTCTGATCAAACCCGACGTTGAGATGCACGGTCAACCACATTCTGATTCGATTAAATGCTTCACACTACTCCACATATCTGCCCGAAAACAAACTTCTCTGGCCAAACTGGTGTGCAACAATTCTTCTAAGCATCCTTGGTGTCATCTGTCATTCCTGCACTAGATCAACTGTTTTATTTATCTCATCAGTCACTGTCGGTCCAAGAACTGCAAATTTTGTCTCTTTCTATCACTTGGAATTCTGTGCCTTAAGTCCTACAAAGCCGTACACGGTGCTCTAGACGCTTGTACAAAGATGTGATCGTAGACATGCCTTCACTGAAAAATCTTCATCCCGAGAAATTCTGGAATTCCATATTCATACTTATACTGTACCATTCAGACTCTGGCTTCTAAGAATACCGTCAATCCCTGAAGAACTGAAACTTTCAATTCAAGTCTTGAATGATGTTGATTCTCTCGTAGATCCAACTTTGTCCTCAACTGAACTAGTACACCTCCGGACATCCATCAACTCCCCACTTCATACACCTCTGAACTCCAACCAAAGGCTATTACCACTCACTCCATTCAATGCGAAACAAATCTTAAAATTTTAAACACGATGACTAACACAATTACTTAGCTAACTCTCATCATTTTAAAACATAGTAGAGACTAAACTTCCAAATTAGCAAATAAAGCTTAAATAAATAAAGTTTATCAAAATTTGAATATGAAACCACATTATTCGTTTTGAAATTCATATTTTCATATCCCAACAAATCCTTGAAATACTCAACAACTTCAAATTAGGGTTTCAAAAATAAATCAATTGCATGTAGTATGACCATACATGAAATTTTGTTGAAATCCATTTCCAGCCAAACACAGACAAAGTTTTGAAATCTTTAAGGTTTTGAAATGTAGCTGTCAACATTTAAAAGAATTAAAACAATAGCAAAATTTCAAGATCATTGTGTAACAATGTCTTAAGAAGATTAAATAAAAATTCATAACACAAATCCTCATGAAAACGAAATCATGCGACTAATGAAAAGAGTATATAACATAGTTTATTTCAAAATAAGCCTTAAAGAAGAAACATAAATCCATTGTTTAAACTCTACAAAGATAGATCATAGACATTAAGGAAGAACTAAATAAAAGATGAAACCATCGCGGAAATCATTCTTACTAAGAAAAGAGACATCACCATGACTGAGGTATACCCTTGCATCTGCATGTTGTCCAATCCAATACCCTATAAGTCGGTAAAGCCCACAACATTTCCTCTACTGCCAATAGTTATCTTGACTACAACTAGCCATCCACTTGGTATCCCTGCTGAACCAACTACACTGGCTATGCTACGAGTAATAGAAATTCTCAACCAAAATTATGACAAGGCTCATTAAATCTGGGAAGTCCCTGAGTTTCTTGTACCAACTTCTAGTCTTACTAACTAAGAGTCACTTCTCCCTTCATAAAATCAATAGCTGATATGCCTTTTACAGTCCTTCATCTTGGAAAGATGGTCGGAGTCCACCCAAAAAAATCCACATTTACTTGCCTTAGTACGCTGCATGATGATCTTTGATTAGCTGAAAGGGGGTCTTCAAATACTGCTCACGTTCTTCTTTGACTGGCAAATGCACGTGTCTTCTCTTATTAACCACAATGAAGATGCTGAAGACTGGAAGTCTGCTGAGGTTCTCCGAAAACAACATACTAAATCCAGAGGGTTCTCAGTCTCCGACACAAGCACAGACAAAAGACACTGAACAAGAGTATGGAGACTTTAAATTCTCCACCACTAAGGAGGAAATTTGTTCATCCAAATCTCCTAACAACAAGAACTAAAAGACAAGACAAGCAAAATCTCCCGAACTGAAAGAAAAGCCGACTCAAATCCAAAGAAACAAAGACACGAGAAAACAAATCGACACAATCTAACGAATCCTCACCACACGTCTTAATGTCTCTAGAGTATTTTATTTCCTAGAAACTAACCAGCTCTGATACCAAACCTGTCACGCCCCGAAACCGGGCCCTGCAGCGAACCGACCTCGGGGTGCGAAATTTTGGGATAAATTTGAAACTTTTTGTTATAGTTCCCAAGATCCGCGTGAATGAGGATAATCACATTCCAACACAATCAGAGTATATTTTTCGCGGAAGCTAAACATGGTGTTACGACCCGGAATCCGTGGCCATCGGGTTCCGTGTCGCACGCAACCAATTCCATAGAGCCATCAAATAAACAGACTGGCATAAATTGTAAATCATAGAACACTGAGCTGGTAGTAACAAATCTATTATTTCCCACATATTCAAATTTCAATTAACAAATGTCTTAATTACAAACCCAATAAAAAGGCTAATAAAGTCATACAACAATATATCCAACTAAAAGAAATACTACCCTCAATGTTAGATACGAACTCCGGTGCCAAACTTGACATCTAAATGATATCAACGGGCAGCCTCTCACGTCAGACCGGCGGTCCCACCGCCTCCTCTGATCAAACACCTAAAAACCAGAAAGAGAAGAAACTGCACCAAACAAAAAGGGTCAGACACGACGGTCTGGCAAGCAAATAAACAAATATTATGAACAAAAGAACATATATAAAACCTGATGAAATCATCGTAAAACCGGATAAATAGTCTAGACAATAATGACAATAAAGCATGCTAAAACGATCGAACGGCAGAACATAAGTATCAAAACGAATAGAGAACAATATCAAATGTACGGATATCTCGAAAAGATTAAAAGCCTGCTTAAAACATTTAATCGTCGGAAATACATTTCGAATCCTAAATAGTAGCGACAATACAATAAAGATCGATATCGTAAACATTAAACAAATCTGAGCATAAAAAGTATAACCAACGAGAATCATAAACTAAAGCAATATACAGATAAAACACTGGCAACCACAAATAGCTAAATCCTCCTATTACCGAAGTAATAAGAGCAGACAGAGCGTAGCCACTGAACGTGGTACTAAAAATAGGATCAGAACCGTAGCCATACAAATGGGACCGGCAGATCAGAAATCAGAACCGTAGCCATACAAATGGGACCGGCAGACAAAACCGTTGCCATGGTCGGTACAGACAGAATCCAAGCTGCAGCTGGCGGACAAATTAAAGATCCCAAGCCGGGTGATCAGCCCGACAAGGTGACCTAAGCCTAGTGGTGCCTTTAGTTTTCAAAACTCGAACTGATACAAATCTAACATAATACTAATCCCTTTGGCTCAGGGGCTCACACCACATAGCTCTGGCCCCGTCTTGCCTCGGGTTTTTATTTTCGAAGTCATAGCCTCTTTGGCTCATGGGCTCGCACCACATAGCTCTGGCCCCGTCTTGCCTCGAGGTTTTTAGTTTCAAATACTAGTGTTGTCAAAACAATAGTCTTATCGAAGAAATCCCGAATGTGACGAACATACTCCAATCTCTTTTCAAATCGAATCGGAGAAAACATACAATATCTCTGGTAAACCGTTCAAATACGCAACAAGGTGATTTGTATAAAATCATACGGTCAGTCCTTTCGAACGTGGAAAACCACAAGATTTTATAACAAATCATCGATGCTATTTAAATTAGTTCACCAAAGGAAACAATACAAGTACAAATACAAATACAAATACATTTTTCTGACTTGAAACGGAATGGACAGTGGAGAATGACTTAATGATTTACCAAGGAACCATCACAATGCACGTTTAACCTTTAAACATTGATTAATAAAGAATGTGTTTGATACCAATGAAAATCCATAATGTTTAAATGATAAATTGCGCATTGAGACCCGAAAGGTTCCCGAATAATTCCACATTCATTCATTCTCACAATGATCCCATTCCCATTTCACAAACTTTCCAAGTATTACAAGAAAATCCAAACTCTTTAAAACAGGCCTATAGTTGGCCTTAAACCGAGCCCACAACAGTCCTTAATAACAGTCCAAAACCAACTTCGAATGGCTCACAAAACATATCTTAAAAACAGCCCAAAGCTAAACATTTATTGGCCCACACAACAAACTTTAAAAACAGCCCAAGACTAACCTGAACCAGGCCCACAAAACAGATTTTTAATACAGCCCAAACTAACCTGAACAAGCCCACAAAACAATCTTGAAAACAGCCCAAAACCAAACTTGAATGGCCCACAAAACTGATTTTTAAAACAACCCAAAACTGAACCTTAACCAAGCCCACGAAACAAGTTTTAAATCAGTCCAATATCAGGCCCAAAGACGACCCAATATCAGATCTGAAATGGCCCAAAAACTGATTTGAATCAGGCCCAAGGAAGTCCCAACAACCCAGCCCACAAAACAAATCCAAACTCGGGCCCAAACCAGCCCCAGGCTGAGCTGGGCCTCGCTCGAGCGAACCCAGGTCCGCTCGAGCGGACCCAGACAGTAGCTGGGTCGCTCGAGCGGCCCAGTGGGTCGCTCGAGCGAGGGCCAGGCAGTGCCTGGTCCGCTCGAGCGACCCAGTGGGTCGCTCGAGCGGACTCGGCCTGCCCAGTCCAGCCCGGCTGTGCATGTTTTCCATTTCTTTGCATTTTTTCTGATTTTTCTTTCCCTTCTTCCCTTCTTACACATTTTCACATATGGTTGGGCTTCTCCTTGCCAATTCAAATCCATTAAAACACTAATGCACTAAAGGATTCTATTCCCATCAAATGAATCAAATACAAACAAAACCTTTCTATATCAAAAATACTAGCATAAAGACAGTCATAGTGGATCCAAGGAGATGCATCACCAAGTGATTTTTAAGTAGTTGAAACATCAATTTGGAAAGCCATAAACAATACCAATGTGCAAAAATATTCAAAGTTAAATTTATCCATTTACAAGAAGAAAACAATGTAGAATAAAAATCCATGGGATTATTCACACCAAGCAAGAATCATCATATTAGTTGGATAATCTCCTTGCCTTAGTCAAGAGAAGGTGCAAAACACTCCATGAAGGTGCTCTTAAAGCCTCAAGCTCCACAATTACAAAACCCCCAAAATAGCTCAAAAGAACCCTAGAAATCAATCATTTTCCAAACTCCATGAAAACCCATTGCATGAAAGATGAAAACACTCAAAATGAAGAGGAGAACCAAGATCTAAAGTTTGGAAAGCCATTGCAAACCTTGAAAAGCCCGAACGAAGAAGAGAAGCTTGGATGAGGGATCTCTCCTAGCTCAAAATCCTTGAAAATAGGGTCTTTGGAAAGCCAAGAGGGAGGAGAAGAACTTTAGGAGATCATTCCTCCAAGAAAACTCCAAGAAATGAGAGTTTCAGAAGAGAGAGAAAGTGCTGGAGGAGAGGGAAAGAGCCAAGCTCCAAACCCTTGCTGGAAACGAAATGGAGGAGAAGAAGAGGGGTTCCCTTCTTATAAGATGGGTCTTGTGGGCCCCAATCTTCACAAGGCTGAAACTCACATTTGCGGGCCCCGAACGAAAACGACGAAGAAGACAAAAACGATCGGCGAAATATCTACTTTCCAAAAAGTATATTTTCCCCAAATTCTGAAATTTTCGAAATTCATGGACAGATTTAGTGAAAATGTCATTTTTGCCCATTTTCCTCGAAAAAACGTGATTTCTGAGTATCAAATCAAAATGATCAAAACATGAAAGTTGTTAAACTTCATCAAATGAGTCAAAATACGTCAAATCCAGAATTTTTAGAAATGAAAAGTAATTTCTCACAAAAATACAAATCATATGGACCGGGTCAAACCAAAGTCAACGGTCTACAAAATCTCAAAGATTAAGGAAAAGTCTAGTCAAACTCAAAAACAAGATCAAACTAAATCAAATCTCGCTTAACAAGTTAAACCACGATTAAAACAATACTAAACAAAAGCACTGGGGTCGGGATCTTACAATCGCCGCTACGGATTATTTCTCCAAGTGGTCAGAAGCATTTGCGTTCAACGAAATGAAGACCTCATCAGTCCTTCAGTTCCTGCGCACCAACATCATTTGTCATTTCGGCATACCCAAAAGATTCGTCTATGATAATGGACCACAATTCCGGGATCATCGATTCTACAGGTTCTACGACAAATACAAAATCCAAAGCAATCCTTCGACTCCATACAATCCGGCAGCAAACGGATTAGCAGAAGCTTTCAACAAGACACTCTGCAAAATCCTCAAAAAAATGGTCTCTAGTCACAAAAGAGACTGGAGCGATAAAATGTCTGAAGCTTTGTGGGCCTATCGAACCACCGTTCGAGGACCAACCCATAGCACACCATTGTCCTTGGTCTATGGATGCGAAGCTGTCGTGCCCTTGGAAGTACAAATTCCTTCCTTGAGGGTATCCTTGCAAAATGACATGACTCAAGAAAGCAATGTCAAATTGCGACTCCATGAGCTGGACAATCTCGATGAGAGACGGCTCGAAGCTCAACAAAGCATTAAACTATACCAAGCACGCATGGCAGGATCTTTCGACACAAAGGTTAGGCAACGCGCCTACAAAAAGGGTGACTTGGTTCTTGCGGTAAAAAGACCAATGGTCTTCACTCACAAGTCCAAAGGCAAATTTGAGCCAAAATGGGAGGGACTCTACGTCATCGACAAGGTTTTCTCCAATGGCACATACGCACTCCTAAAGATGGAAGGTGACAGATGTATGCTGCCCATCAACGGCAAGTTCTTAAAGCGGTACTACCCTTGAAGACTTACCCAACTGGGTAAGAGCAATGCCTGTACGGCCAAAACCGGTCGCTAAACCCACCTTTTTTTAGAATTTTCATATCAAATGTTGAAATTTCTAGAAATTTAAACAATGCTTACTTTCATCATTTCATTGTTCAAAAAAAAAACCCAAGTTTAGAAACCTTTCCCTAACTTAACCAAAATTTTCAACCCTTGAACTCAAAATTCATGGTTTAAAACAAAATCCGGATTCAGAGATTTCCACCCTAGTCCACCCTACATTTTCCCACCTAAATGGTTTTAGGTCAAAACTTATGACCCTCGTGTCTTAAAAAAAAATTGGTTTTTCAAAAAGCCGAGGGGAAGCGACGTTTAGTCGACACTCACACAAATCGGAAGCATGCGAACCACGTTCGACACTTCCAAAATCACAGGGAAGCGACATTTCGTCGATACTTGCAAAACCTAAAAACCGTGGAGACATAACATTTCAGTTGATATCCACAACCCAAATTTCAAAGGTTCGAAAAAACCTAAAAACCGTGGAGACGCAACATTTCAGTTGATATCCACAACCCAAATTTCGAAGGTTCGAAAAAACCTAAAAAAAAAAAACCATGGAGACGCAACATTTCAGTTGATATCCATAACCCAAAGGCTCGAGAAAACCACAAATTCCAAAAATCGTGGGGAAACGACATCAAGTCAGTACCCGCAAAACTAAAATTTTTGAAAAGCAAGGATGCGACATTCCATTGATACTTGCACCCAAATCCACGAGGATGCGACATTCCATCGATACTCGCAACCGAATGAGCAAGGATGCGACATTCCATCGATACTTGCAAGAACATTCAGCAGGGAGGCGACTTTTAGTCGATACTTGCATTTTTGAAAACCAAACCGGCTATAAAGGCCACAAACCGGCTATAAATGCCACCAAAACAGGCTATAAATGCCACAAACTGGCTATCAATGCCACAAAACAAAACCGGCTATCAATGCCACAAAAAAAATTGGCTTTAAAAAAAACCCGGCTATCAATGCTACAAACCGGCTATCAATGCCACAAACAGGCTATCAATGCCACAAATCGGCTATCAATGCCAAAATCGTCTTCCATGCCACAAACAAAATCTGGCTTCCATGCCAAAACAATCATTTGACAAAAGATTTTCACAAAATGACAAGCTTTTGATCAAATCCCATTTAGCAATTACTTTCATCACAAATAGATTTAAGTGAGCGTAGGGAAAACAAAAAAAAAAAGATTACCAAAAAAAATACATGTGGTACCAAAAAAAGAAAGTGTTCACAAGCACTACGAAAAAAAGTACAAAAAAAATACAAGTGGTACCAAAAAAAGAGAAGGATAGTTTCTGCTACAAAAATCAGGAGCTCAGCCAAAAATGGTCTCCAAGCAAGAGTTCAGCTCCTCAAGCAAACTTTTGGCCTCAGCCGTCAGGGATTCCAGGGCACGATTCTTCAAGAACTTGCCATGAGATGCCGGGGTGGGCTGTAACCCTTCTTTCGCACCGGGAAGCTTATCCCGAGCAGTTTGCGATTGTTTGTTCTCTTCAGACTTCCTTTTAAGAACTTGATTGGCATATGCAACCCGGCAAATCAGAGCACTCTCCCTGTCACGAGCCTCTGTTATTGCAGCCCACTTGGCTGCGACTTGTGCCTGCAGATGCTCAAGATGTTTCCTGGCCTCATCGACCTCCCTATCAAGGATGTTAAGGTCATGTGTCAGCCCAATGATGGCTAGCTCTTCTAAGTTATTCTCTCGGACTATCTGCTTCCTGCTTTGTGTAGCCTCATCCAGGTTAGCCTGAGCCTTATCCGCAGTGTCCAGGAACATCTCCTTGAAGAACTGGTTGTAAGGAAAACCCATGGTCTCAAACCACTTGTCACCCAGCTCAATGATCCTATCAATGATCGCCCTGGAACCTATGACATCCAGACCAGCCTCTTCGGCATTACCGAGAATCTCACGCACATGCTAAATCATCCCAAATCCGGCATCTAAGTGCCCAGAAAGCAGAGTGTCAATCCAAGAGCTCAGAACCCGCACCACCACCTTCTTCGCAAAAAGAAGAGATGGCCCAGCTGAAGATTCGCCCAACTCCGTTGGTCGGCTGCTCATGTCATCACCCGTTGGAAGAGTAACAAAAGAACTCTTTCCAATTGAAGCTGTTCCTGCTCGGGAAGGAATCTCAGCATGAGGTATCTCCTCAACAGTGTCAGAACTGGTCCCAGGAGTCTCTACCTCTGGATCAACCTCTGGCATCCCTTGCTCTGGTTCTAAAGGAAGCGACGGACCCTTCTCTGTCACTTCAAAACCTGCCAAAGAAACATAAAAAGGTATGAATATGATCCTGTTTGAAAAACATTATTAGGGTTATTACTACAAAATACCTTCTTCGACGACTGGCGGAAGACTCTCTTCCTCCATGAACTCATCGGAAGCATCATCAACATTTGCGTCCATCGATGGTTCAAAGTCATCGGAATCCTGTGGCAAGTCAGCTGACAAAAAAAAATGTTGGCAAACTAAGTCACAGACACAAAAAAAAAATTAAGAAAGAAAAAGAAGTCATACCAATTAGAGATTCTGGATTCACTCCAGAGTCCCCCGGTTCTTCTTCAGGTGCCCCGACAGGATCCAGTCACCACCTCATCAGTTGGAACCTCAGGCATCGCCAAATCTTCCTCTGCTAAAAAAAAAAAGAGGAGCAGTAGGGAGAGAAAACAAATCAAGACATGGAAAAATCCCATGAAAAGAAATGGAAAGAGAAAAAGGAAGAATCATACCTTCACCGATGGTCTCTTCTTCTCAGCTTCTCTTCTCTAGAGGCTCGTCAACATTCCCTGGCGCCTCCTCATTGATAGTAAGAGGTACTTCCAAGTTAGGAAAATCCTCATGCTGCCCCTTGCTGCGTTGATGACTCCTCCTCCTCTTACTTCTGCGGGCTTGCTTCTTAGAGGAACCTGCCCCGCTGTAAGAGTCAGGTTTCGCAATTGACTCCTCACTGGATGGTTTACCCTTATCAGTAGACTCCACGGAAGCTTGCCTCTGTGCCGCTTGCATCCAAGCACCAAGTTCGGCTTCCTCTTATTCTAGCTGCTCTAAAGCCTCATCAGGTATTTCTCGAACAGCTTCAGAACCAATGATGCCCTGGTCACCGAGAAAGCCTATCTTGTGCTTCTCTCCAGAAAAGAAGGCCCAAACTTCCTCTCACCGGATGCCATCCGACTTTCCAAGGCCTTTTCCAGATGCCAGCTTTACATCAAGCTCCTTCTTGGAAAGCCCCCGATATGCCGAAAAGCTCTCCGCAAACCACTTCGTAAAGCCGGCAGTCCGGGAAGTCAACAACACAGGATAAGAGATCATGGTTGTAGTGTCTTCAGCACTATAGAAAGCCCATGCATTTCTCCCATCCTATAAACCTCCAAAGTGCTTCACCATGCTTGAAGGCGCTCCAACAACGCCTTGAGAAAAACCCAACTGCGAAGCAAAGTGAGAGGGTACATACGGCTGGATGTCGACGAAAAGATGTCTGCTGTACACCATCGTGCCAACAAGTATGCTGAAAAGCCACTCCTTCTCTGCATTCGTCAAGGAGTAATGCCTTCCCGACCCCGCCCTGGTAGAGTCTCGGGAGGCACCAAAATCAAAAGCCTTCTTCCGCAACTCCGGAGAAAGCTTCACTGAAGACTGCCCCATCTCGACGTCCCTGAACCGTCGGATCCTCATGCGGGCAAACAAAAGTGATTCGGACACGGCTTTGCCCTTAGCCAGTCGAATCATCAAAGGATCATCACCATGTGCAGCACCCAGCCGGTGGAAGCCAGGACAGTGGTACACATACCACGAATAAAAGATGTGGGCTGAAAATTGTTAGACCCTAAGTTGTTTGCAATTTGATGTCTTGCATTTGCATAATAGTCATCTCATTAGGTTCATTTTCATTTCACATGTTTCTTCTTGAAAATCATCTTTTAACTCAACCTACTCATGTTTTGATTTAAACTCTTTTTTGGTTGATTTGAACCTTGATTTTAATCATGTTTTTCTTGATGAAACAATGCATAAAGACACCCTTCAAATCTGAGTTTTTAAATGATTTCAAAAGGTTCATTTTTTAAAACTTCAGATGTTCAGAAAATTGACCTGACCAGTCTGTCGGTCAAGTCATCGGTCCCCATCGGTCAACCCACAAGTGAATCAAGGTTAACTGATGACTCCATCGGTTCCCATCAGTCAGCTTATCGGTTCCCATCGGTCCACCAATAGTGCATGGAATCTCAGACCGAGACTCGTCGGTTCCAAAAACAGACGGCACCTTTTTCCATGATTGTTGTGCTATCGGCTCGGCTATCGGTTCCGCATCGGTCAACCGATGCAGGACGGTCAACCGACGAATGCAAAAGGGTCAGGAGAACTGTAAAAAATATGACCGTTGCATATGACCGTTGAGCCATCGGTCAACCGACGGCTAGTTATCGGTTGACCGACAGGCATCCGTTGGACCACTTTTTCTATAAAAAGCAAGTTCATTCCAAGATAAAAAGTGACGAGAATAAAGGCCATTTTTGGTGTTTTTGATGCCCAAGCAAAGGGAATGAACTAAGGAAGCTTGTTTGGTCCAAAGGAAAAGCTAAAGCTTGATTTCAAGAATTTAAATTCTAGTAAGCTTTAATTTCCTTGTTCATATGTATCATGCCTTGGTATAAACTTTTGGAAAATGTTTTCAAGCATGCCAACTATGTTGTGTGGAATCCATTTCCCATTTAATCCTTGATTCACATGTTTTGGATTTCAACACTTGATTTCAAACCAAGTTTTGTTTTAAACTTTGTTAATCATGCTTAGCCAAAATCTTTGATTTCTTTACAACATGATACATTAACTTGGTTGAATCTTTCTTTGTTGTTTTTCATTCGTTTAAACTTTAGTTAAACCTTGCTTTGAAAACAACATAGAATATGCATCACATGTTTAGAAATATTTAGGTTCATACAACTTGTGAGATTTTGAGTTTCTTATCATCATCAAGTTAACCTTTATACATGTGATTTGCATATAGACTTCAATCATATATTTGAGTGCTTTAAACCTTCAAATACATTAAGCATATATTAATTAAGCTTATGTTTTAAACTTGATTGAAGTTTACACACACACACATATCATGAGCATTCATTGTGTTGTGTGTGTTTTATTTTGACTTTCATATTTGCCTAATTAAGAGGTACCCAATCAGAGCTTAATCTATTTCTCTCCTAGTGTGTAGACACTTTCTTGAGAAAGAAGACTATTGTACAGGTTATTGCTTAGCCTAAGAAAAGCATAGTGTAAAGGTTGTTGTTTAGCCTAGAAAAACAACTTTGTAAAGGTTATTGCTTAGCCTATTGCAAAACCATAAATAGTAGAAATCCGGTGGGGTGTTGAGCACAAGCCGGTAGTGGATGTAGGCATTGAGGCCGAACCACTCTAAATCATTGTGCAATGGTGAACTACTTGTGGTGATTGATTAGTTTATCTTCCGCACTTTCTCACATAATCATTACTAGTTAAAGGAGAATTGAAAAGGAATTAAAATTGGCCATTAATTGTAGGTCACCCTATTCACCCCCCCCCCCCCCTCTCTAGGGTTAGGATCCAGGACTTTCAATTGGTATAAGAGCCTCGTGCTCTAATATTAGGTTCAAGTGTTTAAAACTGTTGATTAGGTGTAAAAACCTAGAGTTTAAACCCTAGTGTACTTTTCATGAAAATCATAAAAATGGATTCCACTAAGTTAGATATTGTACATTCCCTTGTAGATTCTTCTAGATCACCATTTCTTCCATCTATTGGAGATACAAATATTGGAATTAATGAATCCCAAGATGAATTAAAAGAAGAAGAAAATGAATATGAAGATGACCTTCAACATGCTTATAATGAACTATATACATTGTTCCTAAAGCTTGATAAGAACAACAAAAGTTTAAAAGAAGAATCTAAAAGATTAAACAAGGAAATTGACATTTCAAAAGATGAACTTAGAGAGAAAGAAGAATTAATTCAATGCCTAGACTCTAAGTTCATGATCACCTTGCACAACCTATCAAATGCTCAAAATGAACTAAATGAAAGAAAATTAAGTCATAATGAGCTAAATACAGAAAATATAAATCTAAGAGATACATTAAAAAGACAAGATGAGAACATTATCCATTTAGAATCCAAATTGAAAATTTCTAAAGATAATTTGTCAAATCTTCAAGATGAATTAAATGTATCTAAGATAAGTTGTGAAGGACTTACCAAAGAAAATTCAACTCTAAGTGATCATATAAAAAATCAAGTTGAAGACATTGTCAACCTTGAATCCAAGTTAATAACCACCAAAGAAAATTTTTCCAATGCTCAAAGTAATATAAAAACTTTACAACTTGGATCTAATGTTAATGAACTCAAACTTGAATTAAAACTTGCTTATGAAAAGGTAAACAAGTTTAATGGAATTGGAATTGAACTTACAAAAGTTAAACTTGAAAATCCAATTCTTAAAAATCAAGTCACTCAACTTGAAACTCACAAACAAAAGTATGAGTGCAAATTTACCCAAGGAGAAGAGAAATTTGAAAAATTATTTAGATTGGGTAAATCACAAGGAGATAGGACGGGTCTTGGATTCAATAAGTATATTACACATGACCCAAATTTCACCAACACATTTGTGAAAGGTGAGTCCTCATTCTCATGCACTCAATCCCCATTGCCCAAAACAAAATGTCATTATTGTGGTAATGAAGGGCATTTCAAATTTGAGTGTAAACTAAGAAAAAGTCATTTGTCCAAACCCATCTATGAACCTAAAAATGGAAAATCTAATTCTATGATGGTTAAGGCATCTAAATCAAAGGAAGACTCTAGAAAGTTCAAACAAGTCAAACCATTTCAACAAGAGTCTTCTAAGATAGATTTTAAAAAGACTAAACAAGTAAAATATGGTCAAAACAAATCTATCAATAAGAAACTTCTCACCTTCCCTCCATTAGCCTTGGAAATAAAAGAACTCTTGAAAAAGGTTGAAAGGTTAAAATTAAAATCCAAAAGACAAAAAGAGGGAAATGAGAAGAATAAAAAGAAAGTTGAACACCAACTACCAAGGACTAATCATCAATCTAATCATAAAGTGGTCAAACCTCAAAGATATGATGTCAAGTCTAAAAATCTATATTTATCTCCTATAGTTGGTGAAATCTCAACCATAGGCTCAAAGGCTCAAGACCTTAGATGGATACCTAAGGTTAGGCTATTTGACAAATACTAAGACCTAGTAATTAGATTAGACCAACCCATTCTCATAAGTTATATGTCTAGTTGGTCCAAGTCTAAATGGTTCAAACGTTCTAGGTATTTTCTATATGTTTAGAATTTCAAATTGTTTGTAAATTAATTTTTTGAAAATGCATTTTTGAACCCAAACGGTACTTGATATTAAAATGCATGTGTTTGATCAATTTGAATCTAAAATTTTTATGATCTAAAAATTGTTCTTCATAAGTTAAATCAATCATAAAACACTCTAAGCAATGATCATTAGCTAAGAAGGCTAATTCAGTGGATTAGTCCATTTTTCTACATCTATCGGTCGACCGATACTTAAGTCATCGGTGGACCGATGAAGCAGTGGCTCGTTAAAAACCCTGCGCGCAGAAATCTTCCTCTCTGTTCTGTTTCTCCCTGCATCGTCTCCAAAGCCCTAGGGTGTTGTGTCTGCTGGTTCTCCTTCTCCAAGAGTGAGATCTTCATTCGTTTTCAAACATTGATCATTAGCAAACAACGTTGGGCATCTTCCGAATCTGATTTCAATGTCAGAAGCCTGCACTGTTCATCTTCTTGGCTGCTGTGCTTGACTGATTCCTTCTCCAAAACGCGAAGACTCTCTGCAAGCTCTATGTGATTTGAGAAATCATTGTCAAAGTAAGCCTTTAAGCCATCAACAAGTCAAGATCTCCAAACCATTTGATGTTCACAGTCGACTGCAATGGGCTGTTTTGAGAAACCCAACCTCATGTGCCACATTCAGAATTGATCATCTGTTCTTGTTCCCTTTCCAAGTTTGATTCAGGTAACATTGAATTCAATCTTCCTAAATCTTAGTCCACAATCATTCTCTAAAATTCCAAATCTTTCTATCATATCCCCACTGTGCACACCAAGTATCTGTGAAAATGCCTCCTAGAACCAAGAAGGCTACTCCTAGGCGCCCTATAAAGATGGGAAAGGCCACAGCCTCTTCTAGCAGACCTATAGAAGATAGTGGGAATGAAAGCTCATCTCCGTCACCCCCTCCTCCTTCAACCAATTTGAGACTTGACTCAAATATCTTACAAAGTCTTCAAAGGAGGAATGTTGTAGTAGAAAGGAGGACTATCGTGGAAAAGATTACTTCCATGGGTTTCGACTTGAGCAATGTGCTTGGTCAAGTGGGTTGGGAGAGGATACTTCGTTGGGGTGATATTGCATACCCTTCTATAGTCAAATTCTTGTATGCATCTATCACAAGCACAAATGACTCTATCAATGCTTGTTCTTTTACCATTTCCTTTATGGATAGAGATGAAGTGTTCACACCCCAAAGAATAGGACTGATAATGGGGATTCCTTGTGCTCCTACGAGAGTAACGCATGTGACTGATACTCCTTCGGAGGATGAGAGGATCAAAGCCACCATAGACATATGTGGCTTCAACTGTCCATGGGATCAAAAGAAACATCATCTAACCATTAGTTCCCTAATTCCAATCAATAGGATCATTCACAATCTTTTCACTTACAATGTATATCCTAGAGGTGGAAATAGGACTGAGCTTACAGCTTTCATGGTTAGTATCCTATCCAAGGTAGTAACTGGCACTCCCATCTGTCTACCCTCACTCATCTGCCATACAATTATCAAGTTTCGAAACTCATTGGCACAAAAGAATGCCATTCCGTATGGATACTTGATGACTCAGATTGCTCTTCAGTTTCGTATTCCTATACCCACTGGAGAAAGCTCCATTTTCAAAGCTTCATTCTCAATAACCAATCTGAATCAAATGAATCTCATTCCAAATCCTCATATCCCTATAGCAGATGATCCTCCACTGGCACAAGAGCCTCCCTTGAGACAGGAGATACCTAGATCTCCACCTCCTCCTGCTCGTGCTTCATCTTCAAGGCAGACTGCTGGTCCTTCTACCCCTCGCACATCCTCTGACTGGCAAGCAACCGTGGAGAGAGATATAGCCTACTTGAAAAGAAAACAGAAAAAACAATCGAAGACCATCAACAAACTGTTCAAATATCTCTCCAGGATCTCAAAGAGCTGCAGAATAGATGACGTTGCTAGATCACCATCTCCATCACCTCCATCTCCAGAGTCTGATTAGGACCTGACTTTCCATGTCACCACATTTTGTGTTTAGATTGGTGTATTATTGGTGGTGTATTTTGTATTGGAAGAAGGCTGGATTTTGTTATTTAAACTTTTACTTTCAGTTTATGGATGGTCATGTTTATGTCATTTTCAAAATGTAAGACTTCTTATTAATATCCTTATATAGTAAATGACATCTTTTGGATCTATTTGCCATCTACATAAATGCTTTTTCTTTCCTTTACATTGAAGATATCAAAGTTATGCTATGAGAAAGGTATATGTTTGCATGAGTATTGTTTGCAGACTATTTAGCAATTTGATGTCAATGGGGGAGAAGAAGAAGAAATATAAAGACTAAGAGGGAGATGAAGACTAAAGAAGATAAAGAGGAGTTGAAACAAAGACACCATTGCTAGAACAATGGGGGAGAGCAAGAACATTCGGGGAGCTGAAGTAAGAAGAAGTGGATTGGACAAATGGTGATGAGTTGATAGTTTTAATGGGTGGTTGAGTGTTATTTGCCATCAAATTGCAAAGGGGGAGATTGTTAGACCCTAAGTTGTTTGCAATTTGATGTCTTGCATTTGCATAATAGTCATCTCATTAGGTTCATTTTCATTTCACATGTTTCTTCTTGAAAATCATCTTTTAACTCAACCTACTCATGTTTTGATTTAAACTCTTTTTTGGTTGATTTGAACCTTGATTTTAATCATGTTTTTCTTGATGAAACAATGCATAAAGACACCCTTCAAATCTGAGTTTTTAAATGATTTCAAAAGGTTCATTTTTCAAAACTTCAGATGTTCAGAAAATTGACCTGACCAGTCTGTCGGTCAAGTCATCGGTCCCCATCGGTCAACCCACAAGTGAATCAAGGTTAACCGATGACTCCATCGGTTCCCATCGGTCAGCTTATTGGTTCCCATCGGTCCACCGATAGTGCATGGAATCTCAGACCGAGACTCGTCGGTTCCAAAAACAGACGGCACCTTTTTCCATGATTGTTGTGCTATCGGCTCGGCTATCGGTTCCGCATCGGTCAACCGATGAAGGACGGTCAACCGACGAATGCAAAAGGGTCAGGAGAACTGTAAAAAATATGACCGTTGCATATGACCGTTGAGCCATCGGTCAACCGACGGCTAGTTATCGGTTGACCGACAGGCATCCGTTGGACCACTTTTTCTATAAAAAGCAAGTTCATTCCAAGATAAAAAGTGACGAGAATAGAGGCCATTTTTGGTGTTTTTGATGCCCAAGCAAAGGGAATGAACTAAGGAAGCTTGTTTGGTCCAAAGGAAAAGCTAAAGCTTGATTTCAAGAATTTAAATTAATCCTTGATTCACATGTTTTGGATTTCAACACTTGATTTCAAACCAAGTTTTGTTTTAAACTTTGTTAATCATGCTTAGCCAAAATCTTTGATTTCTTTACAACATGATACATTAACTTGTTTGAATCTTTCTTTGTTGTTTTTCATTCGTTTAAACTTTAGTTAAACCTTGCTTTGAAAACAACATAGAATATGCATCACATGTTTAGAAATATTTAGGTTCATACAACTTGTGAGATTTTGAGTTTCTTATCATCATCAAGTTAACCTTTATACATGTGATTTGCATATAGACTTCAATCATATATTTGAGTGCTTTAAACCTTCAAATACATTAAGCATATATTAATTAAGCTTATGTTTTAAACTTGATTGAAGTTTACACACACACATATCATGAGCATTCATTGTGTTGTGTGAGTTTTATTTTTACTTTCATATTTGCCTAATTAAGAGGTATCCAATCAGAGCTTAATCTATTTCTCTCCTAGTGTGTAGACACTTTCTTGAGAAAGAAGACTATTGTACAGGTTATTGCTTAGCCTAAGAAAAGCATAGTGTAAAGGTTGTTGTTTAGCCTAGAAAAACAACTTTGTAAAGGTTATTGCTTAGCCTATTGCAAAAGCATAAATAGTGGAAATCCGATGGGGTGTTGAGCACAAGCCGGTAGTGGATGTAGGCATTGAGGCCGAACCACTATAAATCATTGTGCAATGGTGAACTACTTGTGGTGATTGATTAGTTTATCTTCCGCACTTTCTCACATAATCATCACTAGTTAAAGGAGAATTGAAAAGGAATTAAAATTGGCCATTAATTGTAGGTCACCCTATTCACCCCCCCTCTAGGGTTAGGATCCAGGACTTTCAAAAATACCCTATTCATAGGGCGCCCAAGCCGAACCAAAAAAGCAGTAGCCTGCAGTTCGGTACACTGGTAGGAGTAAAGTGCTGGCACCAAAGCAAGCTGCTCTCCAAACGCCATCTGACAAGCCAGAAAAATACAATACGGCCTGATGTGCGTTCCAACTCCTCCAGCAAAAATAGCCTCACCAAGCCAATAAGTGAGGTAAACAGCGAGATCTCTCCGCAGTGCAATGTCAGGACATATGGCGTTTGTACTCGCACAGAAATCTCTCAACTCTTCTTGCATAGCCAAGATCGTCTTCGAGCTTGGATCCTGAGCCCTTGCTTCTTGGGTCGCACTATCAGAAGACTCCCTGCTATCAAAAAAGTTGGGGAAAGAAGAGCTAGAACTCTTCCAACTGCTGGATCTAACTTTCAAACCCTCCTTCTCCTTTAAAAAATCATAGAAGGCGACGAGCTGAAAGTATAGAAGCCTGAACTCCTCAGACTGCCCCTCAAGGACGCTGTCAATCGGCATAAACTCCTCATAGAGTTTGCCAAGGATGGGCAATCCAGTAATGGCGCTCATCTCCTCCAAAGAGAAACCAATCTCACCATTCATCACAACGAAGGTATTAGTTTGTGGAAGGAATGATTCCAGCATAGCCATGAAGGCCTCGTTGGAAAAGATCACGGTCTCCCTAAAGGCGCGGACCGCATCAAAAATCCCGGCTTCCTTCAAAACGGCGCCACCAATCAGCAGGACGCGATCAGTCCACGACTTCCACTCGGAGTCAGCATTGAAACAGCCACGAAGTCGAAAAGCCTTTATCCAATTGCTGCCGTCGCTGCTGAAAATACCAAGGCCCACCGGTCTTAAATCGACCGACGGATAATCAGAGCCCTGGTAGCCGCTGGATGGCATCAACAGGTCCATATCAACAGGCGACCTCTCCGTATATCCAGGAGAACCGCCAACAAAAACCCGGTCTTGATTACATTTGTCCTTCTCTCCCAGCTTGGAGGATCTTCCCTCTTAGAGCACGTGGGGGCAAGGCTCATGATCGAGATGGTGCGATCAAACGTCGACCGGGTAGCAACAGTCTTCTTCTCACCATCTGCTGTGAAAGAGAACTGAAAACATCTCCTCCGGTATGTCAAGTCATCAAGGACGTCATCACCAAAGAAGAAGGTAGGCTAGGGTAAAACACTTTGATCTCCCATCACCCATGGACGACTGCTTACCATGATCTTATACAATTCCTCTCCCTTGAGAGCGATCAGTCGCTGCCTCATCTCATCTCTGTTGAGGGAGTCGCATTCTTCCAGATTTCTCTCAACATACTGGACCTTCTCAAAGGCCTGCTGAATGGCTGGATTAGAAGATCTAGCAGATCGACGAGGTACGCTTGTAGCAGGCTCTTTACCCTTGTTCGTTCTAGAGGAACCACCTGCAAAGGATGGAAAAGAAAAAGATCAAACATCAAAATGATAGAATCTCGTTAAAAAAAAATCTGGCGAAATTTTGACACGATGCCGGGGCAATTCCGAAGAAAAGGAACTATCCTGAAAGAAATAAAAATCTTGAAGATGAGCTCAACATTGCTGCGAGCTCCGAAAATCCAAACTTTCGAAACCTCAAAGTCTCCACAAAATCAGGCATGGCTCAACATCACTGCGAGCTCCAAATTCCCAAATTTGCAAAAACTTTCAGGTATGCTGTCACATCATGCTACAATTCAATTCTAAAAAAAAAAATATACATGCATGAACATCTTGATTTGCGAAAAAAATGCATTATCATGATGAGCAAAAAAAATAAAATAAAAAGGAAAGAAACTTTCTCAAAAAAAAGGGGGGAGAAAGAAAAGAACAAAAAAAATATAGAAAACTTTCTCAAAAAAAAAAAAACAAAAAAGAGAAAAAATTGACTGGCCCACAGGCCACCTGGCCGTACGGATCTGTCCGTACGGCCCACAAAAAGAAAAAAAAAACATGCAAAAAAAAAGAAAGAAGAAAAAGAAAAAAAAAACGTGTGAAAAAAAAATGAAGCAAACAAGTGGAAAAGAAAAAAAACAGAAGAAAAGAAAAGAAAGAAACAAAAAAAAGAAAGAACCTTTTTTTTTCTACAATGGGGTTTTCTTGAAAAATGGAACTTACTTGAAGCCATTGATAAAGAAGGAGAAGAAAAGTCTTGAAGATCTTAAAGAAGAAGAACTCTTGGTCGTGAAGCCCTCTTTGGATTGTTGCAAAAAAAAGTAATAAGAGCAAGAGATCCAACCTCCTCCTTGCTTTTATAGAAGAAAGTAAACCAAAGAAGGAAAGAAGAAAACTTGAAAAGAGAGAATACAATCTTAAGATTGACAAGTTAGATTTGAAAACTGTTGACACCAAAAATGTCACTTTGCCTCTTCAAGATCCAAAGAGCTACATCAAGTCGCAACCTGCCATAGGCAATGCTACTTCCAAAAACTCAAATCTTGTCAGAATCAAATAAAAACTGCAAGATCCTTCAAGACAGCCAAAAGAGGAGTACACAAGAAGTTTCAGGCCATTTCAAAATCATTTGGCCTAACTTCGCTTCTCCGAGAACTGAAAAGGAGCTCCCGGCGGCGAATGCATCGGAGACACCAAATCTTCGATCAGAGCCGATGGATGGTCTCAAAATACATCCAAAAGGCTCCACGTCAAGTTCCAAGTCAAACCGATAATGTTTGACCCTACATCAACCCTCGAACAGCTAAATCAAGCCTCTCGGCGGCGAGAACCACCGAGGCCATCACTCATCAGATAGAGCACATGGACGGCTTCAAAATGCTTACAAAGGGCTACACGTCAAATTTCAGGTCATTTCGACAACATTTGACCATACTTTGACGCTCGGAAGCCAAATCAGGCCTCTCGGCAGCGAAGCTCCCTGGGACCATGGTTTCCAAGGCAGAGCCTATAGATCATCTTAAAATGACTCCAATAGGTTCCCTGTCAAATTTCAAGTCAATCGGACATCGGTTGACCGCACATCAAACCGCGACATCTTCATCGCGATAAAAGCAAGTCTACTGGTGATAGGGCCCCAAACGGCTTCAAAACTCAAACAAAATCCTATGGTTGGTCTTATTTATTGCTGAGCAGGCTTCACCCCAAATTTCAGGTCATTCCGACATCATTTGATCCAGTTTCAGCTTCTGACGGAAAATCGGCAGCTCTGCGCAACAAAGTCTTCGGTTTTCTCAGAAAATTGGAAACTTTGCAAAATAAAATGCAAGGATTCTCATCAGGTTTTCTACAGGAAAATCAGGCCAATAATTGATCAAAAAAGTCAAGGAAAAATACAGAAGAAAAAAGAATAAAAAAACAGCAAAAACGGACACAAAACGGGACAAAAGGGGGAAAACCCCCTCGACCTTGGCCCAAGGTCGCCGGCGACCCTAGGGCTCGGGATCGCCGGGAGGGCCCCGGAAACCCCGTTTTTCGCCCTTTTTTCGTGAATCGAAGCGTCTGGCCTATGGTATTTTCAAAAATTCATACTTTTGGGACACCAAACCCTCTAACATCCGTCAAAAACACGGGTTCATCATCAAGAGTATCGAAATCAACATTGATCGCCAACTGGTCAACCAAAAAATGTGTGCTTTCTACCTGACCGATCGAGAAATCGACAGGACAGATGGCACCGGCCCGCTGTTGGCAACCAACACCTGAAGTTACATGGTCTTCCGATGTCAATCTACATGAAGATCCATCGATGATCATTGCCAGAAGAATCCCAAAAGACGCGGCACAGCCCGCGACTCTTCAACTGCTCGGCGACCACTTAATGCGATTAATTGACTAGCTTTATTACATTTATTAATCCATTTCTTTGGACGACCCAATTAGAAGCAAGCATCCAGGAGTTACAAGTCAAGAGATTCATGGCATTTAACCCATCAAACTCCTCCCATCATGGAGATTAAAGGCGATTAAATGACCTCAATCTCCTCCGGCCAATCAGAAGCCAAGAAAAAGGAGTTACAAAATAAAGAATTCAATCTTGCAACTCCTCCCTTTATGTAGCTTTATGAAAATTAAGGCTCATGAAACCTCCTAAATGGCTACCTAAAAGCCTACAAACAAGAGAGCTCTCCAAGAAGAAAAAGGACACAGGACAAACAGCAGAGAAAACAAACAACAGACTGTAGAAAATCCGGAAACTCAGACAGAAGAAGGCATCAAAGAGTGAAAACTCTGCGGAAATCCTACACCGACCACCGCTACAACGTGACAAAAGTCCCTTCGGGGGGTACCCCCCCCCCCAAAGGTCCTTGCCTTCTCCTTCCGCCTCCAATGGCTTAGACGTGGCTTTTCAGCCTGTCTACTTAGTTTTTTATTGGACATAGGACCTCCTTTTGGCCTTTGTCCTCTAAAAACCTGAGGTTATAGCCAAGCCAAGCGAATCAATAGCATCCTCTGTTCTCATCTGCATGGATGATGGCGAAGCCCACATATGGCTTGCGACCGTCAATCTGAACGGGTCCCCCACAATCTCCTGAGAAGTTAGATCCTCCTTTTCTTGCTTTTCATTGTAGTTTGTGTTTTTTTAAAAGAGACAAAAAACACAACTCTTGTCTTTCATTATTGATAAGGATTGTAAATCGGCTATAAACGCCAAAATCGGCTATAAATGCCAAAAAATCACCTTTCACGTTAAATCAAGAAAATGTCTCTTTTCTTAAATATATGTGCAATGTAAAACTTGAAAGAAGTTGATTTCTTTTTTACTTGCGAAGGTTGATCTCCGGATCACCACATGCAATTCCAAGTAAAATAGAAAATCTGGCACACCCACACAAAAAAATAAATGTTGATGCACGCCTCTGCCCCCCGGTTATGAAAGGGTCGGACCCAAACGGACTCCCACGTCCGCTGACCTCGGTAGAACCGAGCGGAAGCGCTGTTCCATCAAAAACAAAACTTCAAAAAACACATGTGAATGGAATGTCATATGTTGATTTCATAAAGCTAAAAGATTTCAAAGTTCAAAGCATGTTATGAAACACAACATCTTAAGAAGAAAGCCAACAATTTGATCATGCTTAAAAGAAAACAAAGATGAAGAAACTAAGCATGAAATAGAAATTGAGATTTAGAAAGCATACCGATTTTGAAGATCAAAGATTGAAATGGTGGAAAGCCATCATAATCCCTTTAGAAAGGCTCTTGAAAAGTTCCTCTCCTTTGGCCTCAAAAGTTGTCCAAAAATCAAGAGCTTTTCCCAAAGAGAAAGCCACTTTTTATAGAAAACATGCTCCCAACAGAGGGCTGTCGGCTGAAAGACAAACAGGCGTCGGTCGACCGACATCCAACGGTAAAATCCTAACGGCTATATTTTTGAAAAAATCACTGACCAAGAAACACTTGGAAGTTGGCCGACAGCGTCGGTTGACCGACAAGGAACCGACACCGGAACCGACACCGGAACCGACAGAGCAAAAATGCTGAAAATGAAGCTCTCTGGTTTTGGAACCAACGAGGTCGCGGTCTGAAAATTTTTTTGCACTGTCGATTGACCGACATGAACCGACGAAGGGACCGACAGAGAAAATCTGAAATTTTTAGCTTTCTGGAATAGGAACTAATAGATCCTTCGGTTGACCTCGGTTCATTTGTCGGTCAGCCGACACTGACCGACAACCTGACCGACAGGCTATACAATCAGAAATCCTGAAGTTCTGAAGGATTTTTTTTAAAAAGAACAGTTTGAAAGATTTGAAATGAACTTTTAAAAAATGAACTGAAAACTTCAAGAACTAAAGAGACACAAGAATTTTGAAAACCATGCATATCATATAAAAACAAAGTTTATGAAAGAGAAATATGCATATGATATATGATCTTAAGATAAGAAGAGTATGAATGAAAGAGAGGTCAATCTATGACAATGAATGCATCCTATCAAATTGCAACAAAATAAAAAATCTAACAAAAAGAACCCTAGGTTCATCTCAATGTTGCAGGAAAAAATGGAATTGCAAGAGAGAAGAATACTCATTTTTATAAAGTGGGCAAGTGGGTCCCAATCTTCAAGTGGCTGAAAGTGGAACTTGTGTGTCCCAGACGAAAACGACAAAGAAGACAAAATCGATCAACGAAAAATATAGGGACAGCTCGCATTTAATTTCAAAGGCCTAGCTGAGTAGCTTTTGAAAATCTGCATTCAGCGGATTTTCAATCCTAAAAAGCAAGATATGAATAATTAAG
Source organism: Litsea cubeba (assembly GCA_012931725.1). Classification (NCBI taxonomy): domain Eukaryota; kingdom Viridiplantae; phylum Streptophyta; class Magnoliopsida; order Laurales; family Lauraceae; genus Litsea; species Litsea cubeba. The sequence goes on from CM022950.1 coordinate 37,017,507, forward strand.
GCTTTGTCTTGTTCGAAACCCAATTCTATAAGAGCAGCCTTAGTTCTATCTGATTTGTAACAACACTTCTTCTTGTCTTCTGCAATCTTATTTCTCAAGGTTTCAATGGCTCACAAATTCCCTTTTAGTATTTCTTCTGATCAGGAGATGAGGAATTCTTTACCTCAATCCCAAACTTTTCTGCATCTGTCTTAGGTTCCATGATACCAAGGCGACAAGAGAGAGCTTTGGCTAATAAAACAGATGAAGATGCCATTTATGAGCTTGTGAGTCTCGGAACTCATTATTCTTCATCCATTGTCTCATTTTCGGATCGGTTGCGATCCCGAACTCGCACGACAGAAAAGTTTATTGAGGAGATCAATGAACTGCAACGGCTTCTTCTCGAGTCTAATAGAAAAATAGTAGAGTTGAAGCATGAGAATAAGGATTTAAAATCCTTGCTTACCACTTCAATTCGGATGCCTAATCCTTTAGACAGGGATTGTATGATGATCTAAGAAAAGCAGAAGCATTTGAATGATGAGGCCAAAAGTCTCAAGTTTTTGTAAGACTTTGAGAAAATTAAACAATAAACATTCATGTCATGTATCATTTTGATCTCTCTGTATATTTGCCAACTGATCATGTGTGCTTGTGAATTTTAGTACAATATTACCCTTCTGCACATGATTTCTAAGAACATGAAATCTAATTTCAATGTGCTTAGTTATAAAGTGTTGGACAGAATTTATTGAAAATTTGATAGCACCGGTGATATCACAATACAAATTCATGCTACCTTTTTAAAATCAAAATGCATTTTCAACAAGTAAAACTAAAACAGATGATATTCGAACAAAAAGACAATACTGAGAAAAATAGAAGAATTTAGACATAAGACCAACAATATATAACTTATGAGAAAAGGTTGGTCTAATCTAATAATAAGAACTTAGTATTTGTCTAAAGGTCTAACCTTAGGTATCCATCTAAGGTCTTGAGCTTTGAAGTCTTTGTAAGAGATTCCACCAACCAGAGGAGATAAATATTGATCAAATCTTTGAGGTTTGACAATTTCATAATTAGATTGATGCGAAGTCTTTGGTGGTTGAGGTCTCTTTTTATTTTTCTCATTTCTTTTAGCTTTTCCTCTCTCTTTTTGTCTTTTGAATTTTAATTTTAATCTTTCAATCTTTTTCAAAAGTTCTTTCATTTCCAAAGTCAGAGGAGGTAAAATGAGAGGTTTCTTATTGATAGATTTATTTTGACCAATTTTTACTTGTTTAGTTCTTTTAAAATCTATCTTAGGAGACTCTTGTTGAGGTGTTTTAATTGGTTTAAACTTTCTAGAGTCTTCCTTTGATTTAAATAACTTAACCTTCATAGAATTAGATTTTTCATTTTTAGGTTCATAGATAGGTTTAGACAAATGACTTTTTCTTAATTTGCACTCAAATTTGAAATGCCCTTCATTACCACAATAATGACATTTTGTTTTGGGCAATGGAGAGTGAGTGCACGAGAATGAGGACTCACCTTTCACAAATGTGTTGGTGAAATTTGGGTCATGTGTAATATACTTATCGAATCCAAGACCCGTCCTATCTCCTTGTGATTTACCCATTTTAAATAATTTTTCAAATTTTCTTCTCCATGAGTAAAAGAATACTCATATTTTTCTTTATACCATATTAGATGGGTGACTTCCTTTTTTAAATTAGTGATTACCTCTTTTAGAGTATCAGCTTCTTTCTTATGATTTCTTATGTGTTCACCGGCAATTTGAAATTTAGAGTTGGTTTCGTTAAGATCATTGGTTAAGAGTCTTTTAAAACTTTATTCTTTACTTCTTGTTTTCTTATGATGTTAATTAACTTGCAACTCTCATCATAGAGTCTATTATATGATTCTTGAAGATTTTCATCATTGTCTTCATTATCTGAGCCATCATATTCAGATTTTGGTTCTTCTTCAAATTCTTCAATATCTGAATTATATTCATCCTCAGATTTCTCAAAATGAGATTTTTCAGATGTCTCAACTGATGGATCACATAAACTTCGAGCCATTAAAATAGTGTAATTTTCTGTTTCATCTCGATGTGATTCATCTGATTCTGACTCTGCTGACTCTGATTCAGCTGAGTCATCCCATGTTGCCATAAGTGTCTTTTTCTTCCTTTCCAATGGACACTCAGAAGATATATGTCCAAGTTTTTGACAGTTATAGCATATGACTTTTCTTTCTTGACTCTTAGATGAAGAATTGCTTTTGTTTTTATTTTTATTAAAGAATTTAAAATTTGAATTCTTTTTCTTAAAATGTCTTATAAATTTTTTTGTGAGTAGAGCAATATCTACATTATCACTTTCTTCATCATTATCTGATTCTCCTTTAGATTGAGTTGATTGAGAGGTTTTTAAAGCAATTGATTTCTTGTCTTTGGATTTATTAGAAGCATTATTTAACTTTAACTCAAAAGTTCTAATATTACCAGATAATTCTTCAACTTTCATACTTTCTGGGTCATTGTATTCTTCTATAGAGGTCACTTTGGAGTGAAATCTATTAGGAAGGGATCTAAGGATTTTGCTACAAATTTTGCCTTCAGGAATTTGTTCACCAAGTGACCACATCTCATTCACAATTACCATTAGCTTAGTTCGAAATTCATCGAACATTTCATCTTCCCTCATTTTTAAAGATTCGAATTGAGAAGTCAACATTTGGAGCTTGGCTCTTTTGACAATGGTTGTTCCTTCGTAATTTGTTTCCAAAAGATCCCAAGCTTGTTTAGCTGTAGTACATGTCATAATCTTTTTGTATTCTTCAGCATTCATGGCACAAGTTATGGCATTCAATGCCTTTGCATTGTTGTCTCTCAGTGCCTTATGATCAGCTGTCCATTTTGCCTTTGCAAGAGGCTGGATAGTGCCATCTTTATCTGTGACTGTAGGAGAAGTCCATCCATTCTCGACAGAATCCCACACATCTCCGTTAAGAGATTTGATGAAGACGGTCATTCGGGCTTTCCAAAAGGCATAGTTTGTACCATCAAACAATGGAGGTCTGTTTATAGCACTACCTTCTGGATTAGACATTGGCACTAATAAAAAGAAGTAGATCTACTCCGGGATGTTAAACCTTTAGGGAGTAACCCACTCTGATACCAATTGAAAGTGCAGCTAGGGCCAATGAAAGTGTCCTAGAGGGGGGGTGAATAGGACTAATGGAATTCTTTTCTCAATTAAAACATCTTAGTCCAATTTTAATCCCAACTAGGAACAAGAACATAATGAACACAAATAAGAATACAACTTATGCGGAATATGTGTTCAATGTATGAGTGCTTAAACAATCAAAGATAAGACAATTAGTTTCATATTAGTAAGCACAAGTGTGAGTACAACACTCTTCACAAATTCACTTATGATTTATATCAATGTGCTTAAATGAATATTTGTTAAAGAGTGTGTGCTAAACAAGATTTGATTTACAAATATGATCAATGTTGTTTTCCCACAAGTGGATGTGTGTCAATTAAACTAAATATCATTCTCCACAACATATAGATATATAAATCAAGCACAAGAGATAGAGATAGAGAAATTGACACAAGGGATTTATAGTGGTTCAGTCACACAGACCTACATCCACTCTCAAGGGTCACACAGTCCCCTGGTTCCACTATGAAGAATCAAACTACACAAGTACTGATTCTACATAAATTTTGTTCACGAGGTCCAATCACACAGATCTACTCCCCACTTTTGTTCACGAGGTTCGATCACAAAAATCTACTCCCCACACACAACTTTTAGAGTGGTTGAATCACACAGAAACAATCCACTATCACAATTTTTAAAGTGGTTGAATCACGCAGAAACAATCCACTATCACAATTTTTAAAGTGGTTGAATCACGCAGAAACAATCCACTATCACAAAGATATAATTTGAATGGAGGGCGAACACTTGCCTTTGATGAAGATCGAAAGTGTTCGAGGAAGCTTTTGACCGTGATCGAAGCTTTTTACCTCTTGTAGCTAGCTTGGTGTTGATGATGAAACTCCATTGAGATGCACAACCAAGTTGTAGAGGTTTGATTTCTAGGGTAGAAATGAGAGATAACCTTATGGATTAGGATACCCTAGATTTGGCTTCTCAAAGCACACTCCTTAGAGCTAAGTAAGCCCTTGGATTTTTCAAGATAGAATCTAAGTGTGTTTGGAAGAAGCTTTGAGAGCTTGGGAAAGGTTTACAAGAATTTAGAACAAAGGCTCTTCAAAAATTGGACTCCTTGATGTTGAAAATGGGCTTCAGGTATTTATAGAAAAGTTCCAACGGTCATAAAACGGCTAGTGAACAGTGAACAGTGAACAGTGAATAGTGTTACTGTTCAAACGGCTAGTGAATAGTGTTACTGTTCAAACGGCTAGTGAATAGTGAACAGTGAATAGTGAACAGTGAACAGTGAACAGTGAATAGTGAACAGTGAATAGTGAATAGTGAATAGTGAAGTTACTGTTCAAACGGCTAGTGAATAGTGAACAGTGAACAGTGAATAGTGAAGTTACTGTTCAAACGGCTAGCCGCGAGGTAACCGAAAAACCATTTTAAGAGAGTTTTTGCTCTCTGGAAAAGTAACCGCGAGGTGACCGAAAACCATGGTGGTTAGCCGACTTCTGAGGCCTGTTTTGAGTCTTGAAAAAGCTGAAAAATAATCTCTAAAACCCTATTAAATAGGCCATTAAACTAAGGGTTTTTAGGGCCAAGCCTTGGTTGGTTTGGAGTCCCATTTTCCTGAATAGGTTGGCACACATATGGACGACTTCCTTTATGAATCCGGTCCTTCCGAGACTTGATCTTCTGCCTTCAAACTTGATCTTCCTTGAGAAATACTGAGAGGCAAGGTCTTGGATACTTCGACACGGAATTGACAATACAAAAACAAGTGCTCATAGGAATGTGGCACTAACAATCTCCCCCTTTGTCAATTTCGTGGCAAAACACCTATTCTTGATTGAAATACAACAAATGGACTCAAATACAACCAAGATTACAAGAGTACAAGATCTTTACAAAAGATACAACAATTACAACTCAAAGACTCATGACTCTAAATACTCCCCCTGAGAATGTGCTTTGTCTCTTAAAGATATACCTGCATTGACATATACATTCTATGGTGGGATTGCTACTCCCTCTTAATTGTTAGTCACAAAATATCATAGATAGAGTGTTTTTTCACCCTTTGTTCTACACACTCCCCCTTTGTTTAATCTCTCCATTTTCAGGATTCAATCCATTTATTCTCCCCCTTTTTGTCACAAATTGACAAAGAGATGTCCCGATGAAGCATATGGAGTACTATAGAGAGATAAGGAGAAGTGAGAGATATCAATATTTAGCATATTATGATATCAAGGACATAAAAAGATTCACCTATAAGCATAGAGGGGTTAGCAAGCATGATATCAAAAGATTTGACTATAAAGAGATGTAATCATGCTAAGATGGAATTGAACTATATAAATCAACTAAGAAAGTCCATATCAATTCCATGAATCCATTTAAGGATACTCTAAGTCCTTCAAATGATACAAACCGACTGAAGAGTAAGGACTCAATAAAGATCATATGAAATTTCATTTCATTGACCTTTTTCACCACTTAACCGTAGTGATGAACCTGCATAATCATACTGATATAACTATGAAGCACATACAAAGATTATGAGGAATGCATGAGGTTCCAAAAGAAAATCAATCCATTTAAAAACATATGATAGGAACATGCATTATGATACCAAGGAAAATAAAATCCAAAACCATAACATTCAATCTTTAGAAAAATTTAACTTACAAAGGCATAATGAATGTTATGAGGATCAATGCAATCACCAAAAGAATTCAATCATCAAAATAAGCAATTATAATCTAAAATGATGAATTGGGTACATTGCATTCCAAACAAGTCATCATGATAAGAGATTTACAAATAGAGGAGCATATGACTTGCAAAATCATCACACAAAAGAAAAACATAATACAGAGCATAGTGATGATCAAAGATAAAAACATCCATATCTTAGAAAAATACCAGAACTAAAAAATCATGGATGTGGCAATATGAGAAATATATAAAGATGTACCTGTAAAAGTTAATGCATTCTCAATTAAAAATTATTTTTTTAAAAAAAAATTAAAAATAAATATTCATCATATTCATATATGTGTCTCCATGATCCTCAAATATGAAATCTCATTTGATCATCTTAAAGATGTCTACTCCCCCTTAACATCATTCTTTTCTTTTTGTCAAAAACTGACAAAGAGATGTATAAACTGCGAGAAACTTGAAGATAATTTTTGGCGGTCCAAACTTCAGATCTTCCACAAAGTGCATGAGTCACGGCATCTTTTTCATCAAGAGGTAGAACTTCAGAAATGATCTTTGGTCCATTTGACCTTGGAACCCCCAAAATAGATGCAATCTTTTCTGTAGTAACCACCTCTTCTCCATGCTCAAATCTGATAGTGAATGAATTGTTGGTGGAGGCACAGATAGACTCATATAGGCCATGAACCAAGGATGGAAAAGCATCCACTCCAATTTAGAATAATAGCCCAACCAATATCTTCCATGATAGTAGGGACACCATAATCCACTAGATCTTCTACTACACATTTCTTCTCCACAATGATCCCTTTGTTTTGGAAGGATTTGACAACCGAAGATGGAGAAGGGTTTTGAGTTGAGAAGCTCCAGGAGGTCGTCTGCTCAAAGAAGGAAATTTCTGAATGAAACAGAACATCCCTGCGCAACTTTTTTAAGTTGCTGTGTAAGTGTTTTCGGTCGACCGATCAACCAGTATTCGACCGCGTAAACAGGAAAGGCAGGTGTAAGACCTCGACCCCCAATTTTTGGGTTTAGTGTTATTTTAATTATGGTTTTGCTTTTTGAGTAAGATTAGTAGTGGGTTTGACTTGGCTTTTGAATTTGATAGATTTTTTGTAACTTTGGAGATATTAAGGACCGTTGACTTTGGTTTGACCCGGCCTTTGTGAAATGTATTTTTGTGATAAATTATTCTTGATTTCTAAAAACTTTAATTTTTATTCCTTTTGACTTATTTTATCGATCTCAACAACTTTCATGTTTTATCCGTTTGGGTTTGAGACTCAGAAATTGCGTTTTTCGAGAAAAAGGGTAAAAATGACATTTTACACTAAATCTGTACCTGAATTTCGAAAATTTTAGAAATTGGGGAAAATATACTTTTTAAAAACTAGATATTTCAACGATCGATTTTGTTTTCTTCGTCGATCTCGTCCGGGGCCCGCAAGACCATGTTTTAGCCATTTTAAGTTTAAGCTGAATGGGGCCCATTTCCATGTTACTTAAGTCATCTCCTTCCTCTCTCTCTTCCATTATTCATTTTCCTGCAACCTTCTTGACCTAGAGCTGGGAGGAGAAAACCCATTTTCCCTCATCTTCTTCCTCTTGTTTGATCTAGCTAGAGAGCTCCGTTTTCAAATCTAAGACCGCCATTCTCTTCCTCTCATCTCAAGCTTTCGACTGCTACCATTTTCTTGGAGATTCCAGCTGATTTTCTACTCCATCTTTCTCCTTGCTTCTTGTTTGGACAGCCATAGGTAAGAGCTTGAACCCATCTCTTTCATGGAGTTCCTTTAGCTCTCAAAGAGCCCATTTCCCTAACTTTCAAACCCATTTTCGAAATGGGGGTTTTTGGTGACCAAAATAGTGATTTTGTGTGCTCTTTTTGGGGCTTTTTGTGTAGATTTCGTGGCTCTTCTCTTGGGTTGGAATTATGAGAGTTTTGAGTAGCTTTTGGCCAAGGCAAGTAATCTCTATAGGTTTTATGTGTATGTGGTTTATGGAATGTTTTCATTTTTGAAATGTATGATTTTATTGCTCAAACTCTTGGTTTATTCCATGTTCATGTTCTTCAAATCTATGCTCATCTTGGACTTGATTTTTAATTAGATTGATATGAGAAGTTCTTTTCTTTTATTAGTGTCATCTCATTGAAAAGAGCTCAAATCAGAATTTGTATATTTCTTATGACTATTTATGATTTTCCATGTTGATTTTTGAAAATGAAAAGTAATGTTTTAATTTAGTGATGAATGAAAAATGGTTGGACATGAATCAATTCAGTTTTTAATGATTTAGAATGATGTTTGATGAAGGAAGGAAGAAAAGATTCAAAGAAGTGCAAAAGAGCCCCAAAACAGTGCAGAAATGCACTTCCAGGCGGGCCAGGCAGATTGCAGGCTAGCTCAACCGGACCCATGCCCGGTTGAGCGAGCCCAGTTTCTGCCCTTTCATTTTTGTGGGCCTGTTTTATGTGTTTACACTAATTTTTGAGGCCTGAATTGATTCTTGGACTGATTTACATTCTTTCGTGGTTTCTTGAGGATTGAAAACTTTAGATTATGTTAAGAGACTTCTATTGAATGTTGCGCATTTGAAATTTAAAAGTGTCCCAACTTCAGAGGCACCAATTTCATTCCTATTCTTCCGCCATTGGATTTCAAATACACAAGAATCAATGGGAGCGTTTAGCACATGCTTGATAGACCTTGCTTTTCGAACCTTAGTTTTGATATCCAAGAATATATTCATGTATTGTTTTGAATTTCAAGTATAAGTTTATTTGAGATTGTTTTAGAACGAATAATGGGATCACTTCCTAAGTTTGTTAAACATATATTTCATGTTATTTTGTTAGTCTTGCCGTGTCTCGTTTGATAAGTGATTTTCCCTTATTTTGACATGTTTTGAATATAAATCATCGTGTATTCGCTTTGAAATTTCAAGTACAAGTTTATCCGAAGATTTGTTTTAAGAATAAACAAGGGGACTACTTTTGTGTCTTTGACGTGTTACTAGTTCATGCTATCGTGTCTTGTCTTGTCTTGCTTACATCGTCCACCTTGTGCATGGTCGATGAGGAAAAGTATAAGAACTTGGTCCGGGCGGCACCCTTAACCATGGGGCGAAGCGTGTCAGCCACGGGCTTCAAACGGCGAGTCTCTACTAGCTTGACAAGTAGTTTTCTCCTTTTTGTGTGATTTGTCTCGCAAGTATATTTTGTCTCGTGCATTCATGAATTTAAGTAAATACCACTGAGCTTGGACTGCCCCTTCAGTTTGATCCACTGTCCGGGGGTCCTTAAACTTGTGGACTGTCTGCAGACTAGTCGTGTATTTTATACACATCGTGCGTGTTCCGGTTCCGCGGCCGGTTTTCCCCGTCTACCTCGTGTAGCGTGGGTTCGTGTTCTTGCGTGTCGTGCTTGTCGTGCGTGCTTGCTCTAATCATCATGAATGATGGAGAAAGGATGGGCTCTTTGTGGATTACTATTCATGATATTATATGTATTCATGTTAGTTTTGTTTCGTATATCATTCGTGCATCCTTGTTTTCTTGATAAGCATCTTGTTCATGCATTGTTTTAAACCTTGTAAATATGTTTCAAGTTCAGTAAAAAGGTTTTAAGTATTGTTTCTTTTAAGCTTTGGTTGTTGTTTATACTCATGCCTAAATTGATCACCTGCCAGACCGTTGTGTCTGATATTCTACACTTTGGTGCTCTAGGTAGCAGGTTTTCGTATTGAGCTGGTTCATGTGTAGTTGGCTTTTGAGCCACGAGTTTTGCAGACTTGGTGTGTCAGCGATGTCATGTAGACGTCATGCTTGACTCCGGAGCTACGTTTCACCCCTGGGTAGTATATGTTCTTAGCTTGATATTTTGTACGGCTTCTGTTAGCCTTTTTCTTGGGAATGTAATTAATGCACTTGTTAATTTGTAACTTGAATATGTTCGGGTAAGGATTAACCTGTTACCGTCAGCTCTGTATTTTCTGATATGATGATTTGCTCCAATCTAAGTCTGAATATTGTTATGACAGTTTTACGCTGGTAGGTTGAGTGCGATGCGGAATCCAAAGGCCATGGACTTCGGGTCGTAATGCCTTGTAAGCTTCCGCGAAATATTTTGATGTGTTTGGGAAATTTTCTTTCCTCACACACGCGGATCCTGGGGAGAAATATAAATTTTTAATCAACCCCAAATCACGCTCCCCGAGATCGGATCACTGCAGGATCCCGGTTTCGGGGCGTGACAGACTGGTATCAGAGCGGGCAGGTTTCTAGGAAATAAAACACTCTAGTAACCTTAAGACGTGTGGTGAGGACTCTTTAGACCCTGTGGATTTTGTTTTGGCTAGCCATTGTTTTTGTCAGTTCAGTTTGTTTGTTTTTCTTCTAGTGGGGGAGACCTTTTTTGTCTCGTCTTCTTGTCCTTGTTGTTAAGGAATTTGGAGGACCAAATTCTTTTCTAGTGGGGGAGAATTTAATGTCTCCGCACCCATATTTTGTATCTTTTGCTTGTTTTCGTGTCAAAGAGTCAGTGTTTTGTGATGTTTTGTGGACTTAGCATGTGGTTCTCGAAGGATTTTGGCAGAATTTTCAGCTCTTCATTGCCGCAGATGGTGTGTTAAACAAGTAAGTGCAAATTCTTGGATAAACTTGGACTGTTTTCCTAAGTCAGAAGACTCCAGAAGCCGGATAAGTGGTGGATTTTACGAAGTTTGAAGTGATTTTCAGTGGTACAGCTCCAAGAAGATGTGAAAAGGTTAGAAATTTCTCGAATATTGACGAACTTAAGGCGGAGAATTGCTCGAGGAGGTCCAGAAATTGTGGCTATGGTGATGAAACCGACTCAGTAGGGTGTGTCAGTGGGTGGTTAAAAGCATAGGAAGTTAGTTTTCGGCAGCAATGTAGAGAGTTGTATGCAGAATTAATTGTTACCTGGTCATGTGATGGAGTAAATTTTGTGGTTTCTACTGACTTGTAAAACATCAGCTTGGGGCAGAGTGCAGATACGAGATTGAGAATCACAACCTATGGACAAGGTCAGTTGAAAGTTCTAGGAAAGAATGACGTATGTGTAAGACTTGAGGACAGTGAACTTGGAACAGAGGCAGAAAATTGGGCAACCAAGGTTTGATTGGAATAGATTTGAGATTTGAATGCGGAATTGTAACCGTTTGAGGTGTGATGTGAAGTGGACAATCACGTTTGGCTAAAAATCGATCATTATACAGAGAACCAATGGCAATTAGGTAGAAAGGATCAGAGTAACAAGAACTTTTGGGTAGTTGAAGAAAGACTTTATTCTAGGATTGTGGACATGAATTGAACTAGCACGGTTAACTATGTATGCCTGAGTAGAAGACCAGAAGACAGAGACAGAATTTTTAAAAAAAATTAAAAATAAATATTCATCATATTCATATATGTGTCTCCATGATCCTCAAATATGAAATCTCATTTGATCATCTTAAAGATGTCTACTCCCCCTTAACATCATTCTTTTCTTTTTGTCAAAAACTGACAAAGAGATGTATAAACTGCGAGAAACTTGAAGATAATTTTTGGCGGTCCAAACTTCAGATCTTCCACAAAGTGCATGAGTCACGGCATCTTTTTCATCAAGAGGTAGAACTTCAGAAATGATCTTTGGTCCATTTGACCTTGGAACCCCCAAAATAGATGCAATCTTTTCTGTAGTAACCACCTCTTCTCCATGCTCAAATCTGATAGTGAATGAATTGTTGGTGGAGGCACAGATAGACTCATATAGGCCATGAACCAAGGATGGAAAAGCATCCACTCCAATTTAGAATAATAGCCCAACCAATATCTTCCATGATAGTAGGGACACCATAATCCACTAGATCTTCTACTACACATTTCTTCTCCACAATGATCCCTTTGTTTTGGAAGGATTTGACAACCGAAGATGGAGAAGGGTTTTGAGTTGAGAAGCTCCAGGAGGTCGTCTGCTCAAAGAAGGAAATTTCTGAATGAAACAGAACATCCCTGCGCAACTTTTTTAAGTTGCTGTGTAAGTGTTTTCGGTCGACCGATCAACCAGTATTCGACCGCGTAAACAGGAAAGGCAGGTGTAAGACCTCGACCCCCAATTTTTGGGTTTAGTGTTATTTTAATTATGGTTTTGCTTTTTGAGTAAGATTAGTAGTGGGTTTGACTTGGCTTTTGAATTTGATAGATTTTTTGTAACTTTGGAGATATTAAGGACCGTTGACTTTGGTTTGACCCGGCCTTTGTGAAATGTATTTTTGTGATAAATTATTCTTGATTTCTAAAAACTTTAATTTTTATTCCTTTTGACTTATTTTATCGATCTCAACAACTTTCATGTTTTATCCGTTTGGGTTTGAGACTCAGAAATTGCATTTTTCGAGAAAAAGGGTAAAAATGACATTTTACACTAAATCTGTACCTGAATTTCGAAAATTTTAGAAATTGGGGAAAATATACTTTTTAAAAACTAGATATTTCAACGATCGATTTTGTTTTCTTCGTCGATCTCGTCCGGGGCCCGCAAGACCATGTTTTAGCCATTTTAAGTTTAAGCTGAATGGGGCCCATTTCCATGTTACTTAAGTCATCTCCTTCCTCTCTCTCTTCCATTATTCATTTTCCTGCAACCTTCTTGACCTAGAGCTGGGAGGAGAAAACCCATTTTCCCTCATCTTCTTCCTCTTGTTTGATCTAGCTAGAGAGCTCCGTTTTCAAATCTAAGACCGCCATTCTCTTCCTCTCATCTCAAGCTTTCGACTGCTACCATTTTCTTGGAGATTCCAGCTGATTTTCTACTCCATCTTTCTCCTTGCTTCTTGTTTGGACAGCCATAGGTAAGAGCTTGAACCCATCTCTTTCATGGAGTTCCTTTAGCTCTCAAAGAGCCCATTTCCCTAACTTTCAAATCCATTTTCGAAATGGGGGTTTTTGGTGACCAAAATAGTGATTTTGTGTGCTCTTTTTGGGGCTTTTTGTGTAGATTTCGTGGCTCTTCTCTTGGGTTGGAATTGTGAGAGTTTTGAGTAGCTTTTGGCCAAGGCAAGTAATCTCTATAGGTTTTATGTGTATGTGGTTTATGGAATGTTTTCATTTTTGAAATGTATGATTTTATTGCTCAAACTCTTGGTTTATGCCATGTTCATGCTCTTCAAATCTATGCTCATCTTGGACTTGATTTTTAATTAGATTGATATGAGAAGTTCTTTTCTTTTATTAGTGTCATCTCATTGAAAAGAGCTCAAATCAGAATTTGTATATTTCTTATGACTATTTATGATTTTCCATGTTGATTTTTGAAAATGAAAAGTAATGTTTTAATTTAGTGATGAATGAAAAATGGTTGGACATGAATCAATTCAGTTTTTAATGATTTAGAATGATGTTTGATGAAGGAAGGAAGAAAAGATTCAAAGAAGTGCAAAAGAGCCCCAAAACAGTGCAGAAATGCACTTCCAGGCGGGCCAGGCAGATTGCAGGCTAGCTCAACCGGACCCATGCCCGGTTGAGCGAGCCCAGTTTCTGCCCTTTCATTTTTGTGGGCCTGTTTTATGTGTTTACACTAATTTTTGAGGCCTGAATTGATTCTTGGACTGATTTACATTCTTTCGTGGTTTCTTGAGGATTGAAAACTTTAGATTATGTTAAGAGACTTCTATTGAATGTTGCGCATTTGAAATTTAAAAGTGTCCCAACTTCAGAGGCACCAATTTCATTCCTATTCTTCCGCCATTGGATTTCAAATACACAAGAATCAATGGGAGCGTTTAGCACATGCTTGATAGACCTTGCTTTTCGAACCTTAGTTTGATATCCAAGAATATATTCATGTATTGTTTTGAATTTCAAGTATAAGTTTATTTGAGATTGTTTTAGAACGAATAATGGGATCACTTCCTAAGTTTGTTAAACATATATTTCATGTTATTTTGTTAGTCTTGCCGTGTCTCGTTTGATAAGTGATTTTCCCTTATTTTGACATGTTTTGAATATAAATCATCGTGTATTCGCTTTGAAATTTCAAGTACAAGTTTATCCGAAGATTTGTTTTAAGAATAAACAAGGGGACTACTTTTGTGTCTTTGACGTGTTACTAGTTCATGCTATCGTGTCTTGTCTTGTCTTGCTTACATCGTCCACCTTGTGCATGGTCGATGAGGAAAAGTATAAGAACTTGGTCCGGGCGGCACCCTTAACCATGGGGCGAAGCGTGTCAGCCACGGGCTTCAAACGGCGAGTCTCTACTAGCTTGACAAGTAGTTTTCTCCTTTTTGTGTGATTTGTCTCGCAAGTATATTTTGTCTCGTGCATTCATGAATTTAAGTAAATACCACTGAGCTTGGACTGCCCCTTCAGTTTGATCCACTGTCCGGGGGTCCTTAAACTTGTGGACTGTCTGCAGACTAGTCGTGTATTTTATACACATCGTGCGTGTTCCGGTTCCGCGGCCGGTTTCCCCGTCTACCTCGTGTAGCGTGGGTTCGTGTTCTTGCGTGTCGTGCTTGTCGTGCGTGCTTGCTCTAATCATCATGAATGATGGAGAAAGGATGGGCTCTTTGTGGATTACTATTCATGATATTATATGTATTCATGTTAGTTTTGTTTCGTATATCATTCGTGCATCCTTGTTTTCTTGATAAGCATCTTGTTCATGCATTGTTTTAAACCTTGTAAATATGTTTCAAGTTCAGTAAAAAGGTTTTAAGTATTGTTTCTTTTAAGCTTTGGTTGTTGTTTATACTCATGCCTAAATTGATCACCTGCCAGACCGTTGTGTCTGATATTCTACACTTTGGTGCTCTAGGTAGCAGGTTTTCGTATTGAGCTGGTTCATGTGTAGTTGGCTTTTGAGCCACGAGTTTTGCAGACTTGGTGTGTCAGCGATGTCATGTAGACGTCATGCTTGACTCCGGAGCTACGTTTCACCCCTGGGTAGTATATGTTCTTAGCTTGATATTTTGTACGGCTTCTGTTAGCCTTTTTCTTGGGAATGTAATTAATGCACTTGTTAATTTGTAACTTGAATATGTTCGGGTAAGGATTAACCTGTTACCGTCAGCTCTGTATTTTCTGATATGATGATTTGCTCCAATCTAAGTCTGAATATTGTTATGACAGTTTTACGCTGGTAGGTTGAGTGCGATGCGGAATCCAAAGGCCATGGACTTCGGGTCGTAATGCCTTGTAAGCTTCCGCGAAATATTTTGATGTGTTTGGGAAATTTTCTTTCCTCACACACGCGGATCCTGGGGAGAAATATAAATTTTTAATCAACCCCAAATCACGCTCCCCGAGATCGGATCACTGCAGGATCCCGGTTTCGGGGCGTGACAGCAGGATATCTGTTCAGATTCAAGGAAGGATTTGCCAACTCAAGAAAAATACTCTGAACATGTGATTCCCTTAACCGAGCTATCCTACAAGCTCAATCTAATTAGGAAAAGAGATTTTACAAAATTAATCCATTTTAAGAGAATGAAAACTTGTAAGTTCAAGACAACTCATTTTAATTTGACAAATGAGAAATAACTATGAATCCAATCCAATGAGAACAAATTTGAAAAGAAAATCAAATGAGAAGATGAATCACGAAAGTCCAAGCCCGCTCAATCCAGGCCCGCAAAAAGATGTACCATATCCGACAAAATCTGCAATTATCAGCTGGATATTGACACATTCGCTGGATGTTGTTGACAAACGAGAAAAATATAGGGACAGCTCGCATTTAATTTCAAAGGCTTAGCTGAGTAGCTTTTGAAAATCTGCATTCAGCGGATTTTCAATCCTGAAAAGCAAGATATGAATAATTAAGGCTTTGTCTTGTTCGAAACCCAATTCTATAAGAGCAGCCTTAGTTTTATTTGATTTGTAACAACACTTCTTCTTGTCTTCTGCAATCTTATTTCTCAAGGTTTCAATGGCTCACAAATTCTATTTTAGTATTTCTTCTGATCAGGAGATGAGGAATTCTTTACCTCAATCCCAAACTTTTTCTGCATCTGTCTTAGGTTCCATGATACCAAGGCGACAAGAGAGAGCTTTTGCTAATAAAACAGATGAAGATGCCATTTATGAGCTTGTGAGTCTCGGAACTCATTATTCTTCATCCATTGTCTCATTTTCGGATCGGTTGCGATCCCGAACTCGCACGACAGAAAAGTTTATTGAGGAGATCAATGAACTGCAACGGCTTCTTCTCGAGTGTAATAGAAAAATAGTAGAGTTGAAGCATGAGAATAAGGATTTAAAATCCTTGCTTACCACTTCAATTCGGATGCCTAATCCTTTAGACAGGGATTGTATGATGATCTAAGAAAAGCAGAAGCATTTGAATGATGAGGCCAAAAGTCTCAAGTTTTTGTAAGACTTTGAGAAAATTAAACAATAAACATTCATGTCATGTATCATTTTGATCTCTCTGTATATTTGCCAACTGATCATGTGTGCTTGTGAATTTTAGTACAATATTACCCTTCTGCACATGATTTCTAAGAACATGAAATCTAATTTCAATGTGCTTAGTTATAAAGTGTTGGACAGAATTTATGGAAAATTTGATAGCACCGGTGATATCACAATACAAATTCATGCTACCTTTTTAAAATCAAAATGCATTTTCAACAAGTAAAACTAAAACAGATGATATTTGAACAAAAAGACAATACTGAGAAAAATAGAAGAATTTAGACATAAGACCAACAATATATAACTTATGAGAAAAGGTTGGTCTAATCTAATAATAAGAACTTAGTATTTGTCTAAAGGTCTAACCTTAGGTATCCATCTAAGGTCTTGAGCTTTGGAGTCTTTGTAAGAGATTCCACCAACCAGAGGAGATAAATATTGATCAAATCTTTGAGGTTTGACAATTTCATAATTAGATTGATGCGAAGTCTTTGGTGGTTGAGGTCTCTTTTTATTTTTCTCATTTCTTTTAGCTTTTCCTCTCTCTTTTTGTCTTTTGAATTTTAATTTTAATCTTTCAATCTTTTTCAAAAGTTCTTTCATTTCCAAAGTCAGAGGAGGTAAAATGAGAGGTTTCTTATTGATAGATTTATTTTGACCAATTTTTACTTGTTTAGTTCTTTTAAAATCTATCTTAGGAGACTCTTGTTGAGGTGTTTTAATTTGTTTAAACTTTCTAGAGTCTTCCTTTGATTTAAATACCTTAACCTTCATAGAATTAGATTTTTCATTTTTAGGTTCATAGATTGGTTTAGACAAATGACTTTTTCTTAATTTGCACTCAAATTTGAAATGCCCTTCATTACCACAATAATGACATTCTGTTTTGGGCAATGGAGAGTGAGTGCACGAGAATGAGGACTCACCTTTCACAAATGTGTTGGTGAAATTTGGGTCATGTGTAATATACTTATCGAATCCAAGACCCGTCCTATCTCCTTGTGATTTACCCATTTTAAATAATTTTTCAAAATTTTCTTCTCCATGAGTAAAAGAATACTCATATTTTACTTTATTCCATATTAGATGGGTGACTTCCTTTTTTAAATTAGTGATTACCTCTTTTAGAGTATCAGCTTCTTTCTTATGATTTCTTATGTGTTCACCGGCAATTTGAAATTTAGAGTTGGTTTCGTTAATGTAAGATCCCGACCCCAGTCCTTTTGTTTAGCATTGTTTTAATCGTGGTTTAGCTTTTTAAGTGAGATTTGATTTAGTTTAACCTTGTTTTTGAGTTTGATTGGATTTTTCCATAGACCTTGAGATTTTGAGGACCGTTGACTTTGGTTTGACCCGGTCCATATGATATGTATTTTTATGAGAAATTACTTCGGATTTCTAAAAATTATGAATTTGGTGTATTTGACTTATTTTATGAAGTTTAACAACTTTCATGTTTTGGCCATTTTGGTTTGATGCTCAGAAATCACGTTTTTCGAGGAAAATGGGCAAAAATGACATTTACACTAAATCTGTCCATAAATTTCGAAAATTTCAGAATTTGGGGAAAATATACTTTTTGGAAAGTAGATATTTCGCCGATCGTTTTTGTCTTCTTCGTCGTTTTCATCCGGGGCCCGCTTATACCATTTTTAGCTTGAGGAAGACCGGGGCCCACAAGACCCATTCTTTAAGAGGGGAACCCCTCTCTTCTTCTCTTCATTCGATTCCAGCAACTTTTCTTGGCTAGGGTTTTTCTCTTCTCCCTTCTCACTCTCTCTCATCTGGAACTCTCACTTGGTGGGGTATTCTTAGAGGATTGATCTCCTCAATCTCTTCCTCCCTCTTCAAGCTTCCTTGGGACACCATTTTTGAGATGTTTGAGCTAGAGAAGACCCATCTTTCAAGCTCTTCTTCTTGTTTGGGTCACCCAAAGGTTAGCAATGGTTCTCTTTTCTTTTCATCTTTGTTTTCCTCCTCATTTGGAGTGGTTTCATCTCTCATGCAATGGGTTTTCATGGAATTTCGGAAATGGATTTGTTTTCTAGGGTTTTTCCATGAGCTATTTGGGGGTTTTGTGATTTTGGGAGCTTGAGACCCTAGAGCATGGTTTGGAGAGCATCTTAGCCTTCATTGAGGCTTGAGGCAAGTGAATTTCACAATTAATATGATGTTTTTGTGTTATTGTTTAAGCTTCATGGTTTTTCTTCTTTATTTTGTTCAATTTTTCATGGTTTATGGATTGGCATTGAATGAATGAAGCAAGGTTAGATTGATTTTCACTTAGTTTGCTATTGTACAATGAGTTGGGAGTTTGGCTTTCACTTTGTTCATCTTGAAAAATTAATCCTCTTTATGTTAAGCATGGGGTTCAATGAAAAGGGGAAACTTTGATCTTTGAAAAAGGCTTGTGTTTGATCAATTTGATAGGTTTATGGATGGTGTTTGATGAGTTTGGAAGGTCAAGGAAGGGCCCAACAATTTATGGAAATTAGTATGAAAGAAAGGAATCAAAGGAATCAAAGAAAAATCAGAAAAAAATGCAAGAAGAAGACTCGGGCTGGACTGGGCAGGCCCAGTCCGCTCGAGCGACCCAGTGGGTCGCTCGAGCGGACCAGGCACTGTCTGGGTCCGCTCGAGCGACCCACTGGGTCGCTCGAGCGACCCAGCTTCTGTCTGGGTCCGCTCGAGCGGGCCTGGGTCCGCTCGAGCGAGCCCAGCTCGGTCTGGGCTCGGGTCTGGGCCAGTTTTGAGGATTTTGTGGGCCAGTTTGTGGGGTTTCCTTGGGCCTGATTCAAATCAGTTCTGGGTCATTTTTAAGTTCAGTTGTGGGCTGTTTTGAGACTGTTTTGTGGGCCTGTTCAAGGCCAGTTTTGGGCGGTTTTAAAAACTGGTTATTGGGCCTTTCAAAGTTTTGTTTTGGGCTGCCTTAAAAATCAGTTTTGTGGGCTTGATTAAGGTCTAGTTTTGGGACTGTTTTAAAGTAGGTTGGTGGGCCAATTAAGTTTGGTTTTGGGCTGTTTTCAAGATTGTTTGGTGGGCCTGTCCAGGTTAGTTGGGTTGCATAAAAAAATCTGTTTTTGCGAGTCTGGTTCAGGTTAGTCTTGGGTTGTTTTTAAGATTTGTTTTGTGAGCCATTCGAAGTTGGTTTTGGACTATTACTAAGGACTGTTGTGGGCTCGGCCTAAGGCCAACTATAGGCCTGTTTTAAAGAGTTTGGACTTTCTTGTGATACTTGGAAAGTTTGTGAAATGGGAATGGGACTAATGAGAGAATCAAAGTATGTAAAATTATCCGGGAATCGTCTGAGTCTCAATGCGCACTTTATCATTTAAATATTATGGATTTTCATTGGCATCAAACGCGCTCTTTACTAATCAATGTTTAAATGATAGTTGTGCATTGAGATGGTTCCTTGGTAAGTCATTAAGTCATCCTACATAATTCCATTCCATTTCAAGTCAGAAAAATGTATCTGTATTTGTATTTGTATTTGTTTCCTTTGGTGAACTAATTTAAATAGCATCGACGATTTGTTATAAAATCATGTGTCTTCCCAGGTTCGAAAGGGTTGATCGTATGATTTTATACAAATCACCTTGATGCGTATTTGAACGGTTTACCAGAGATACTCGTATGTTTTCTCCGATTCGATTTGAAAAGAGATTGAGTATGTTCGTTACATTCGGGATTTCTTCGATAAAACTATTGTTTTAACAACGCTAGTATTTGAAAATAAAAACCTCGAGGCAAGACGGGGCCAGAGCTATGTGGTGCGAGCCCATGAGCCAAAGAGGCTATGATTCCGAAAACAAAACCCCGAGGCAAGACGGGGCCAGAGCTATGTGGTGTGAGCCCCTGAGCCAAAGGGATTAGTATTATGTTAGATTTGTATCTGTTTGAGTTTGAAAACTAAAGGCACCACTAGGCTTAGGTCACCTTGTCGGGCTGATCACCCGGCTTGGGATCTTTACTCTGTCCGCCAGCTGCAGCTTGGATTCCGTCTGTACCGACCATGGCAACGGTAATGATCTGCCGGTCCCATTTGTATGGCTACGGTTCTGATCCTCTGTTTAGTACCACGTTCAGTGGCTACGCTCTGTCTGCTCTTATTACTTCGGTAGTAGGAGGATTTAGCTATTTGTGGTCGCCTAGGTTTTATCTGCATATTACTTTAGTTATGATTCTTGTCGGTTATGCTTTTTATGCTTGATTTGTTTAATGTTACGATATCGACTTTTATCGCATTGTTTCTACTGTTCAGTTTTAAATGTACTTCCAATTATTAAATGCTTCGCTTAGGTGGTTATCTTTTCGAGACATTTATGCTTTAGAGATTGCTCGTTTATTCGTCTTGATATTTATGTTTGGACTTTCGATTGTTTTAGCATGTTTTATTGTCATTATTGTTTAGACCGTTTATCCGGTTTTACGATGATCTCGTCTGGTTTTATGTATGTTCCTTTTATTCATATTATTTGTTTATTTGCTTGCCAGACCATCGTGTCTGACCCTTTTTGTTTGGTGCCAGCTTCTTCTCTCTTCTGTTTGTAGGTGTTTGATCAGAGGAGGCGGTGGGACCGCTGGTCTGACGTGAGAGGCTGCCCGTTGATATCATCTAGATGTCAAGTGTGGCACCAGAGTTCGTATTGAAATATTGGGGTAGTATTTCTGTTCAGTTGGATATTTTTGTATGGCTTTATTAGCCTTTTTATTTGGGTTGTAATTAAGACACTTGTTAATCGAAATTTGAATGCGGGAAATAATAGGTTGTTACTACCAGCTCAGTGTGTTGTGATTTATGGTTTAAGCCAGTCTTCTTATGAGATGGCTTTATGACATTGGTTGCGTACGATACGGAACCCGATGGCCACGGATTCCGAGTCGTAACACCAAGTGTAGCTTCCGCGAAAAATATACTCTGATTGTGATGAGATTTGATTATCCTCATTCACGCGGATCTTGGGAACTACAACAAAAAGTTTCAAATTATTCCAAAATTTCGCACCCCGAGATCGGTTCGCTGCAGGTCCCGGTTTCGGGGCGTGACAGGTTTGGTATCAGAGCTGGTTAGTTTCTAGGAAATAAAATACTCTAGAGACATTAAGACGTGTGGTGAGGATTCGTTAGATTGTGTCGATTTGTTTTCTCGTGTCTTTGTTTCTTTGGATTTGAGTCGGCTTTTCTTTCAGTTCGGGAGATTTTGCTCGTCTTTTCTTTTAGTTCTGTTGTTAGGAGATTTGGACGGCCAAATTTCCTCCTTAGTAGTGGAGAATTTAAAATCTCCATACTCTTGTTCAGTGTCTTTTATCTTTGCTTGTGTCGGAGACTGAGAACCTCTTGGATTTAGTATGTTGTTTTCGGAGAACATCAGCAGACCTTCAACCTTCAGCGTCTTCATTGTGGTTAGTAAGAGAAGACATGTGCAGTTGCCAGTCAAAGTAGAACTTGAGCAGTATGTGAAGATCCCCTCTCAGCTAATCGAAGATCATCATGCAGCGTACTAAGGTAAGTTAATGTGGATTTTTGGGTGAACTCAGACCATCTTTTCAAGATGAAGGACTGCAAGAGGCATGTTACCTGTGGATTTTTATGAAGGGAGAAGTGACCTTAGTTAGTAAGGTTGGAAACTAGTGCTAGAAACTCAAGGATTTCCCGGATTCAACGAGCCTTGTCGCGGATTTGGCTGAGAATTTTCAGGACTTGCAACTTAGCCGGTGTAGTTGATTCAGCAAGGGAGTACCTCGGTGGTTTGAATGTTCATTTCTTATTTAAAATGATTTCTCTTGATGTTTTCATCTTTGATATGTTTTCATTGATATCTATGGTTTATCCTTGTAATGTTTAAAAATGGATTTATGTTTCTTCTTTAAGGCTTACTTTGAAATAAACTATGTTATATACTCTTTTCATGAGTCACATGATCTTGTTTTCAAGATTGGTCTTTAAAAGCATGTAACTCAAAATTGTGTTTCTTTCTCAAAGAGTAGTGTGAGATTTCTATTTCATTGAGTTGTTTTCTTTGGCTATGTAAAATGAAATTTCTTAAAGGTTTTCGTGTTTAGATTTTATGTAGATTTCCTACATTTGTTTTAACGCTCAACTTTATTTAGGTTTTCGCAAGATTTTTATAAACAAATGAGTTAGTTTTCAACAAGGTTTAGTATTCAATTAACACTCAGATTTCAACAAAGTTTAATGTATAGTCATACTATATGAATTTGATTTATTTTTGAAAATCCTAATTTGAGACTGTTGAGTATTTCAATGATTTGTTGGGCTGTGAAAATATGAATTTCAAATGAATAATGTTGTTTCATGTTCAAAACTTTGGAAAACCTCATTTATTAAGTTTTATTTGATAATTTGGGAGTTCAGCTTCTACTGTGTTTTAAAGTGATCAAAATTTAACTAAGTAATAGTTTTAGTCCCTATGTTTAAGATTTTACGAGTTGCTTTGCATCGAATGGATTGGTTGTAGTAGCCTTTGGTTGGAGTTCGGAGGTGTATGAAGTGAAGGGATGATGAATGTCCGGATGTGTATTAGTTCAGTTGAGGACAAAGTTGGGTCTACGAGAGGATTAACATCATTCAAGACAGGGATTGGAAGTTTCAGTTCTTCGGGGATTGACATCAGATTGGCAGATATGTTTTTGTGGATGACACAGTACCAGGTAAGAGATCAAGAGCAGTAAGTAGATAGAATCAGATGTGGACAAGAATTCTGAGTACAGCACAGAAAGATTTGGAATATGGAGTTGTGAGAGTGAAATCTGAAGAGCTGTGTAGCCAGTTAACTCGATCAGCTTATTGCTCACGAGAGAAGACAGATGATGCATGCAAGGGGCCAACAGAATTTGTGGAACAGTGTGAAGCCTTCAACCGAATCAGAATGTGGTGGACCGTGCATCTCAACGTCAGGTTTGGCCAGAGGAGGTCTCTCAGTTGCCGAGGTCTAGCGTAGGGTGTCAGTGTCTTCGTTTGTCTTTTTGGGTTTTCGATTTCGATTTGGTTTAGGCCATTTGGAGGACCAAATGGATTCTAAGGGGGGGAGGATGTAAGATCCCGACCCAGTCCTTTTGTTTTGCATTGTTTTAATCGTGGTTTAGCTTTTTAAGCGAGATTTGATTTAGTTTAACCTTGTTTTTGAGTTTGATTGGATTTTTCCATAGACCTTGAGATTTTGAGGACCGTTGACTTTGGTTTGACCCGGTCCATATGATATGTATTTTTATGAGAAATTACTTCGGATTTCTAAAAATTATGAATTTGGTGTATTTTGACTTATTTTATGAAGTTTAACAACTTTCATGTTTTGGCCATTTTGGTTTGATGCTCAGAAATCACGTTTTTCGAGGAAAATGGGCAAAAATGACATTTACACTAAATCTGTCCATGAATTTCGAAAATTTCAGAATTTGGGGAAAATATACTTTTTGGAAAGTAGATATTTCGCCGATCGTTTTTGTCTTCTTCGTCGTTTTCATCCGGGGCCCGCTTATACCATTTTTAGCTTGAGGAAGACCGGGGCCCACAAGACCCATTCTTTAAGAGGGGAACCCCTCTCTTCTTCTCTTCATTCGATTCCAGCAACTTTTCTTGGCTAGGGTTTTTCTCTTCTCCCTTCTCACTCTCTCTCATCTGGAACTCTCACTTGGTGGGGTATTCTTAGAGGATTGATCTCCTCAATCTCTTCCTCCCTCTTCAAGCTTCCTTGGGACACCATTTTTGAGATGTTTGAGCTAGAGAAGACCCATCTTTCAAGCTCTTCTTCTTGTTTGGGTCACCCAAAGGTTAGCAATGGTTCTCTTTTCTTTTCATCTTTGTTTTCCTCCTCATTTGGAGTGGTTTCATCTCTCATGCAATGGGTTTTCATGGAATTTCGGAAATGGATTTGTTTTCTAGGGTTTTTCCATGAGCTATTTGGGGGTTTTGTGATTTTGGGAGCTTGAGACCCTAGAGCATGGTTTGGAGAGCATCTTAGCCTTCATTGAGGCTTGAGGCAAGTGAATTTCACAATTAATATGATGTTTTTGTGTTATTGTTTAAGCTTCATGGTTTTTCTTCTTTATTTTGTTCAATTTTTCATGGTTTATGGATTGGCATTGAATGAATGAAGCAAGGTTAGATTGATTTTCACTTAGTTTGCTATTGTACAATGAGTTGGGAGTTTGGCTTTCACTTTGTTCATCTTGAAAAATTAATCCTCTTTATGTTAAGCATGGGGTTCAATGAAAGGGGGGAAACTTTGATCTTTGAAAAAGGCTTGTGTTTGATCAATTTGATAGGTTTATGGATGGTGTTTGATGAGTTTGGAAGGTCAAGGAAGGGCCCAACAATTTATGGAAATTAGTATGAAAGAAAGGAATCAAAGGAATCAAAGAAAAATCAGAAAAAAATGCAAGAAGAAGACTCGGGCTGGACTGGGCAGGCCCAGTCCGCTCGAGCGACCCAGTGGGTCGCTCGAGCGGACCAGGCACTGTCTGGGTCCGCTCGAGCGACCCACTGGGTCGCTCGAGCGACCCAGCTTCTGTCTGGGTCCGCTCGAGCGGGCCTGGGTCCGCTCGAGCGAGCCCAGCTCGGTCTGGGCTCGGGTCTGGGCCAGTTTTGAGGATTTTGTGGGCCAGTTTGTGGGGTTTCCTTGGGCCTGATTCAAATCAGTTCTGGGTCATTTTTAAGTTCAGTTGTGGGCTGTTTTGATACTGTTTTGTGGGCCTGTTCAAGGCCAGTTTTGGGCGGTTTTAAAAACTGGTTATTGGGCCTTTCAAAGTTTTGTTTTGGGCTGCCTTAAAAATCAGTTTTGTGGGCTTGATTAAGGTCTAGTTTTGGGACTGTTTTAAAGTAGGTTGGTGGGCCAATTAAGTTTGGTTTTGGGCTGTTTTCAAGATTGTTTGGTGGGCCTGTCCAGGTTAGTTGGGTTGCATAAAAAAATCTGTTTTTGCGAGTCTGGTTCAGGTTAGTCTTGGGTTGTTTTTAAGATTTGTTTTGTGAGCCATTCGAAGTTGGTTTTGGACTATTACTAAGGACTGTTGTGGGCTCGGCCTAAGGCCAACTATAGGCCTGTTTTAAAGAGTTTGGACTTTCTTGTGATACTTGGAAAGTTTGTGAAATGGGAATGGGACTAATGAGAGAATCAAAGTATGTAAAATTATCCGGGAATCGTCTGAGTCTCAATGCGCACTTTATCATTTAAATATTATGGATTTTCATTGGCATCAAACGCGCTCTTTACTAATCAATGTTTAAATGATAGTTGTGCATTGAGATGGTTCCTTGGTAAGTCATTAAGTCATCCTACATAATTCCATTCCATTTCAAGTCAGAAAAATGTATCTGTATTTGTATTTGTATTTGTTTCCTTTGGTGAACTAATTTAAATAGCATCGACGATTTGTTATAAAATCATGTGTCTTCCCAGGTTCGAAAGGGTTGATCGTATGATTTTATACAAATCACCTTGATGCGTATTTGAACGGTTTACCAGAGATACTCGTATGTTTTCTCCGATTCGATTTGAAAAGAGATTGAGTATGTTCGTTACATTCGGGATTTCTTCGATAAAACTATTGTTTTAACAACGCTAGTATTTGAAAATAAAAACCTCGAGGCAAGACGGGGCCAGAGCTATGTGGTGCGAGCCCATGAGCCAAAGAGGCTATGATTCCGAAAACAAAACCCCGAGGCAAGACGGGGCCAGAGCTATGTGGTGTGAGCCCCTGAGCCAAAGGGATTAGTATTATGTTAGATTTGTATCTGTTTGAGTTTGAAAACTAAAGGCACCACTAGGCTTAGGTCACCTTGTCGGGCTGATCACCCGGCTTGGGATCTTTACTCTGTCCGCCAGCTGCAGCTTGGATTCCGTCTGTACCGACCATGGCAACGGTAATGATCTGCCGGTCCCATTTGTATGGCTACGGTTCTGATCCTCTGTTTAGTACCACGTTCAGTGGCTACGCTCTGTCTGCTCTTATTACTTCGGTAGTAGGAGGATTTAGCTATTTGTGGTCGCCTAGGTTTTATCTGCATATTACTTTAGTTATGATTCTTGTCGGTTATGCTTTTTATGCTTGATTTGTTTAATGTTACGATATCGACCTTTATCGCATTGTTTCTACTGTTCAGTTTTAAATGTACTTCCAATTATTAAATGCTTCGCTTAGGTGGTTATCTTTCGAGACATTTATGCTTTAGAGATTGCTCGTTTATTCGTCTTGATATTTATGTTTGGACTTTCGATTGTTTTAGCATGTTTTATTGTCATTATTGTTTAGACCGTTTATCCGGTTTTACGATGATCTCGTCTGGTTTTATGTATGTTCCTTTTATTCATATTATTTGTTTATTTGCTTGCCAGACCGTCGTGTCTGACCCTTTTTGTTTGGTGCCAGCTTCTTCTCTCTTCTGTTTGTAGGTGTTTGATCAGAGGAGGCGGTGGGACCGCTGGTCTGACGTGAGAGGCTGCCCGTTGATATCATCTAGATGTCAAGTGTGGCACCAGAGTTCGTATTGAAATATTGGGGTAGTATTTCTGTTCAGTTGGATATTTTTGTATGGCTTTATTAGCCTTTTATTTGGGTTGTAATTAAGACACTTGTTAATCGAAATTTGAATGCGGGAAATAATAGGTTGTTACTACCAGCTCAGTGTGTTGTGATTTATGGTTTAAGCCAGTCTTCTTATGAGATGGCTTTATGACATTGGTTGCGTACGATACGGAACCCGATGGCCACGGATTCCGGGTCGTAACACCAAGTGTAGCTTCCGCGAAAAATATACTCTGATTGTGATGAGATTTGATTATCCTCATTCACGCGGATCTTGGGAACTACAACAAAAAGTTTCAAATTATTCCAAAATTTCGCACCCCGAGATCGGTTCGCTGCAGGTCCCGGTTTCGGGGCGTGACAGGTTTGGTATCAGAGCTGGTTAGTTTCTAGGAAATAAAATACTCTAGAGACATTAAGACGTGTGGTGAGGATTCGTTAGATTGTGTCGATTTGTTTTCTCGTGTCTTTGTTTCTTTGGATTTGAGTCGGCTTTTCTTTCAGTTCGGGAGATTTTGCTCGTCTTTTCTTTTAGTTCTGTTGTTAGGAGATTTGGACGGCCAAATTTCCTCCTTAGTAGTGGAGAATTTAAAATCTCCATACTCTTGTTCAGTGTCTTTTATCTTTGCTTGTGTCGGAGACTGAGAACCTCTTGGATTTAGTATGTTGTTTTCGGAGAACATCAGCAGACCTTCAACCTTCAGCGTCTTCATTGTGGTTAGTAAGAGAAGACATGTGCAGTTGCCAGTCAAAGTAGAACTTGAGCAGTATGTGAAGATCCCCTCTCAGCTAATCGAAGATCATCATGCAGCGTACTAAGGTAAGTTTAATGTGGATTTTGGGTGAACTCAGACCATCTTTTCAAGATGAAGGACTGCAAGAGGCATGTTACCTGTGGATTTTTATGAAGGGAGAAGTGACCTTAGTTAGTAAGGTTGGAAACTAGTGCTAGAAACTCAAGGATTTCCCGGATTCAACGAGCCTTGTCGCGGATTTGGCTGAGAATTTTCAGGACTTGCAACTTAGCCGGTGTAGTTGATTCAGCAAGGGAGTACCCTCGGTGGTTTGAATGTTCATTTCTTATTTAAAAATGATTTCTCTTGATGTTTTCATCTTTGATATGTTTTCATTGATATCTATGGTTTATCCTTGTAATGTTTAAAAATGGATTTATGTTTCTTCTTTAAGGCTTACTTTGAAATAAACTATGTTATATACTCTTTTCATGAGTCACATGATCTTGTTTTCAAGATTGGTCTTTAAAAGCATGTAACTCAAAATTGTGTTTCTTTCTCAAAGAGTAGTGTGAGATTTCTATTTCATTGAGTTGTTTTCTTTGGCTATGTAAAATGAAATTTCTTAAAGGTTTTCGTGTTTAGATTTTATGTAGATTTCCTACATTTGTTTTAACGCTCAACTTTATTTAGGTTTTCGCAAGATTTTTATAAACAAATGAGTTAGTTTTCAACAAGGTTTAGTATTCAATTAACACTCAGATTTCAACAAAGTTTAATGTATAGTCATACTATATGAATTTGATTTATTTTTGAAAATCCTAATTTGAGACTGTTGAGTATTTCAATGATTTGTTGGGCTGTGAAAATATGAATTTCAAATGAATAATGTTGTTTCATGTTCAAAACTTTGGAAAACCTCATTTATTAAGTTTTATTTGATAATTTGGGAGTTCAGCTTCTACTGTGTTTTAAAGTGATCAAAATTTAACTAAGTAATAGTTTTAGTCCCTATGTTTAAGATTTTACGAGTTGCTTTGCATCGAATGGATTGGTTGTAGTAGCCTTTGGTTGGAGTTCGGAGGTGTATGAAGTGAAGGGATGATGAATGTCCGGATGTGTATTAGTTCAGTTGAGGACAAAGTTGGGTCTACGAGAGGATTAACATCATTCAAGACAGGGATTGGAAGTTTCAGTTCTTCGGGGATTGACATCAGATTGGCAGATATGTTTTTGTGGATGACACAGTACCAGGTAAGAGATCAAGAGCAGTAAGTAGATAGAATCAGATGTGGACAAGAATTCTGAGTACAGCACAGAAAGATTTGGAATATGGAGTTGTGAGAGTGAAATCTGAAGAGCTGTGTAGCCAGTTAACTCGATCAGCTTATTGCTCACGAGAGAAGACAGATGATGCATGCAAGGGGCCAACAGAATTTGTGGAACAGTGTGAAGCCTTCAACCGAATCAGAATGTGGTGGACCGTGCATCTCAACGTCAGGTTTGGCCAGAGGAGGTCTCTCAGTTGCCGTGGTCTAGCGTAGGGTGTCAGTGTCTTCGTTTGTCTTTTTGGGTTTTCGATTTCGATTTGGTTTAGGCCATTTGGAGGACCAAATGGATTCTAAGGGGGGGAGGATGTAAGATCCCGACCCCAGTCCTTTTGTTTTGCATTGTTTTAATCGTGGTTTAGCTTTTTAAGCGAGATTTGATTTAGTTTAACCTTGTTTTTGAGTTTGATTGGATTTTTCCATAGACCTTGAGATTTTGAGGACCGTTGACTTTGGTTTGACCCGGTCCATATGATATGTATTTTTATGAGAAATTACTTCGGATTTCTAAAAATTATGAATTTGGTGTATTTTGACTTATTTTATGAAGTTTAACAACTTTCATGTTTTGGCCATTTGGTTTGATGCTCAGAAATCACGTTTTTCGAGGAAAATGGGCAAAAATGACATTTACACTAAATCTGTCCATAAATTTCGAAAATTTCAGAATTTGGGGAAAATATACTTTTTGGAAAGTAGATATTTCGCCGATCGTTTTTGTCTTCTTCGTCGTTTTCATCCGGGGCCCGCTTATACCATTTTTAGCTTGAGGAAGACCGGGGCCCACAAGACCCATTCTTTAAGAGGGGAACCCCTCTCTTCTTCTCTTCATTCGATTCCAGCAACTTTTCTTGGCTAGGGTTTTTCTCTTCTCCCTTCTCACTCTCTCTCATCTGGAACTCTCACTTGGTGGGGTATTCTTAGAGGATTGATCTCCTCAATCTCTTCCTCCCTCTTCAAGCTTCCTTGGGACACCATTTTTGAGATGTTTGAGCTAGAGAAGACCCATCTTTCAAGCTCTTCTTCTTGTTTGGGTCACCCAAAGGTTAGCAATGGTTCTCTTTTCTTTTCATCTTTGTTTTCCTCCTCATTTGGAGTGGTTTCATCTCTCATGCAATGGGTTTTCATGGAATTTCGGAAATGGATTTGTTTTCTAGGGTTTTTCCATGAGCTATTTGGGGGTTTTGTGATTTTGGGAGCTTGAGACCCTAGAGCATGGTTTGGAGAGCATCTTAGCCTTCATTGAGGCTTGAGGCAAGTGAATTTCACAATTAATATGATGTTTTTGTGTTATTGTTTAAGCTTCATGGTTTTTCTTCTTTATTTTGTTCAATTTTTCATGGTTTATGGATTGGCATTGAATGAATGAAGCAAGGTTAGATTGATTTTCACTTAGTTTGCTATTGTACAATGAGTTGGGAGTTTGGCTTTCACTTTGTTCATCTTGAAAAATTAATCCTCTTTATGTTAAGCATGGGGTTCAATGAAAGGGGGAAAACTTTGATCTTTGAAAAAGGCTTGTGTTTGATCAATTTGATAGGTTTATGGATGGTGTTTGATGAGTTTGGAAGGTCAAGGAAGGGCCCAACAATTTATGGAAATTAGTATGAAAGAAAGGAATCAAAGGAATCAAAGAAAAATCAGAAAAAAATGCAAGAAGAAGACTCGGGCTGGACTGGGCAGGCCCAGTCCGCTCGAGCGACCCAGTGGGTCGCTCGAGCGGACCAGGCACTGTCTGGGTCCGCTCGAGCGACCCACTGGGTCGCTCGAGCGACCCAGCTTCTGTCTGGGTCCGCTCGAGCGGGCCTGGGTCCGCTCGAGCGAGCCCAGCTCGGTCTGGGCTCGGGTCTGGGCCAGTTTTGAGGATTTTGTGGGCCAGTTTGTGGGGTTTCCTTGGGCCTGATTCAAATCAGTTCTGGGTCATTTTTAAGTTCAGTTGTGGGCTGTTTTGATACTGTTTTGTGGGCCTGTTCAAGGCCAGTTTTGGGCGGTTTTAAAAACTGGTTATTGGGCCTTTCAAAGTTTTGTTTTGGGCTGCCTTAAAAATCAGTTTTGTGGGCTTGATTAAGGTCTAGTTTTGGGACTGTTTTAAAGTAGGTTGGTGGGCCAATTAAGTTTGGTTTTGGGCTGTTTTCAAGATTGTTTGGTGGGCCTGTCCAGGTTAGTTGGGTTGCATAAAAAAATCTGTTTTTGCGAGTCTGGTTCAGGTTAGTCTTGGGTTGTTTTTAAGATTTGTTTTGTGAGCCATTCGAAGTTGGTTTTGGACTATTACTAAGGACTGTTGTGGGCTCGGCCTAAGGCCAACTATAGGCCTGTTTTAAAGAGTTTGGACTTTCTTGTGATACTTGGAAAGTTTGTGAAATGGGAATGGGACTAATGAGAGAATCAAAGTATGTAAAATTATCCGGGAATCGTCTGAGTCTCAATGCGCACTTTATCATTTAAATATTATGGATTTTCATTGGCATCAAACGCGCTCTTTACTAATCAATGTTTAAATGATAGTTGTGCATTGAGATGGTTCCTTGGTAAGTCATTAAGTCATCCTACATAATTCCATTCCATTTCAAGTCAGAAAAATGTATCTGTATTTGTATTTGTATTTGTTTCCTTTGGTGAACTAATTTAAATAGCATCGACGATTTGTTATAAAATCATGTGTCTTCCCAGGTTCGAAAGGGTTGATCGTATGATTTTATACAAATCACCTTGATGCGTATTTGAACGGTTTACCAGAGATACTCGTATGTTTTCTCCGATTCGATTTGAAAAGAGATTGAGTATGTTCGTTACATTCGGGATTTCTTCGATAAAACTATTGTTTTAACAACGCTAGTATTTGAAAATAAAAACCTCGAGGCAAGACGGGGCCAGAGCTATGTGGTGCGAGCCCATGAGCCAAAGAGGCTATGATTCCGAAAACAAAACCCCGAGGCAAGACGGGGCCAGAGCTATGTGGTGTGAGCCCCTGAGCCAAAGGGATTAGTATTATGTTAGATTTGTATCTGTTTGAGTTTGAAAACTAAAGGCACCACTAGGCTTAGGTCACCTTGTCGGGCTGATCACCCGGCTTGGGATCTTTACTCTGTCCGCCAGCTGCAGCTTGGATTCCGTCTGTACCGACCATGGCAACGGTAATGATCTGCCGGTCCCATTTGTATGGCTACGGTTCTGATCCTCTGTTTAGTACCACGTTCAGTGGCTACGCTCTGTCTGCTCTTATTACTTCGGTAGTAGGAGGATTTAGCTATTTGTGGTCGCCTAGGTTTTATCTGCATATTACTTTAGTTATGATTCTTGTCGGTTATGCTTTTTATGCTTGATTTGTTTAATGTTACGATATCGACCTTTATCGCATTGTTTCTACTGTTCAGTTTTAAATGTACTTCCAATTATTAAATGCTTCGCTTAGGTGGTTATCTTTTCGAGACATTTATGCTTTAGAGATTGCTCGTTTATTCGTCTTGATATTTATGTTTGGACTTTCGATTGTTTTAGCATGTTTTATTGTCATTATTGTTTAGACCGTTTATCCGGTTTTACGATGATCTCGTCTGGTTTTATGTATGTTCCTTTTATTCATATTATTTGTTTATTTGCTTGCCAGACCGTCGTGTCTGACCCTTTTTGTTTGGTGCCAGCTTCTTCTCTCTTCTGTTTGTAGGTGTTTGATCAGAGGAGGCGGTGGGACCGCTGGTCTGACGTGAGAGGCTGCCCGTTGATATCATCTAGATGTCAAGTGTGGCACCAGAGTTCGTATTGAAATATTGGGGTAGTATTTCTGTTCAGTTGGATATTTTTGTATGGCTTTATTAGCCTTTTTATTTGGGTTGTAATTAAGACACTTGTTAATCGAAATTTGAATGCGGGAAATAATAGGTTGTTACTACCAGCTCAGTGTGTTGTGATTTATGGTTTAAGCCAGTCTTCTTATGAGATGGCTTTATGACATTGGTTGCGTACGATACGGAACCCGATGGCCACGGATTCCGAGTCGTAACACCAAGTGTAGCTTCCGCGAAAAATATACTCTGATTGTGATGAGATTTGATTATCCTCATTCACGCGGATCTTGGGAACTACAACAAAAAGTTTCAAATTATTCCAAAATTTCGCACCCCGAGATCGGTTCGCTGCAGGTCCCGGTTTCGGGGCGTGACAGTTAAGATCATTGGTTAAGATATTAATTTCACCTGTTAAGGTTTTAACATTGTCTTTTAAAACTTTATTCTTTACTTCTTGTTTTCTTATGATGTTAATTAACTTGCAACTCTCATCATAGAGTCTATTATATGATTCTTGAAGATTTTCATCATTGTCTTCATTATCTGAGCCATCATATTCAGATTTTGGTTCTTCTTCAAATTCTTCAATATCTGAATTATATTCATCCTCAGATTTCTCAAAATGAGATTTTTCAGATGTCTCAACTGATGGATCACATAAACTTCGAGCCATTAAAATAGTGTAATTTTCTGTTTCATCTCGATGTGATTCATCTGATTCTGACTCTGCTGACTCTGATTCAGCTGAGTCATCCCATGTTGCCATAAGTGTCTTTTTCTTCCTTTCCATTGGACACTTAGAAGATATATGTCCAAGTTTTTGACAATTATAGCATATGACTTTTCTTTCTTGACTCTTAGATGAAGAATTGCTTTTGTTTTTTTTTATTAAAGAATTTAAAATTTGAATTCTTTTTCTTAAAATGTCTTATAAATTTTTTTGTGAGTAGAGCAATATCTTCATTATCACTTTCTTCATCATTATCTGATTCTCCTTTAGATTGAGTTGATTGAGAGGTTTTTAAAGCAATTGATTTCTTATCTTTGGATTTATTAGAAGCATTATTTAACTTTAACTCAAAAGTTCTAATATTACCAGATAATTCTTCAACTTTCATACTTTCTGGGTCATTGTATTCTTCTATAGAGGTCACTTTGGAGTGAAATCTATCAGGAAGGGATCTAAGGATTTTGCTACAAATTTTGCCTTCAGGAATTTGTTCACCAAGTGACCACATCTCATTCACAATTACCATTAGCTTAGTTCGAAATTCATCGAACATTTCATCTTCCCTCATTCTTAAAGATTCGAATTGAGAAGTGAACATTTGGAGCTTGGCTCTTTTGACAATGGTTGTTCCTTCGTAATTTGTTTCCAAAAGATCCCAAGCTTGTTTAGCTGTAGTACATGTCATAATCTTTTTGTATTCTTCAGCATTCATGGCACAAGTTATGGCATTCAATGCCTTTGCATTGTTGTCTCTCAGTGCCTTATGATCAGCTGTCCATTTTGCCTTTGCAAGAGGCTGGATAGTGCCATCTTTATCTGTGACTGTAGGAGGAGTCCATCCATTCTCGACAGAATCCCACACATCTCCGTTAAGAGATTTGATGAAGACAGTCATTCGGGCTTTCCAAAAGGCATAGTTTGTACCATCAAACAATGGAGGTCTGTTTATAGCACTACCTTCTGGATTAGACATTGGCACTAATAAAAAGAAGTAGATCTACTCCGGGATGTTAAACCTTTAGGGAGTAACCCGCTCTGATACCAATTGAAAGTGCAGCTAGGGCCAATGAAAGTGTCCTAGAGGGGGGGTGAATAGGACTAATGGAATTCTTTTCTCAATTAAAACATCTTAGTCCAATTTTAATCCCAACTAGGAACAAGAACATAATGAACACAAATAAGAATACAACTTATGCGGAATATGTGTTCAATGTATGAGTGCTTAAACAATCAAAGATAAGACAAGTAGTTTCATATTAGTAAGCACAAGTGTGAGTACAACACTCTTCACAAATTCACTTATGATTTATATCAATGTGCTTAAATGAATATTTGTTAAAGAGTGTGTGCTAAACAAGATTTGATTTACAAATATGTTCAATGTTGTTTTCCCACAAGTGGATGTGTGTCAATTAAACTAAATATCATTCTCCACAACATATAGATATATAAATCAAGCACAAGAGATAGAGATAGAGAAATTGACACAAGGGATTTATAGTGGTTCAGTCACACAGACCTACATCCACTCTCAAGGGTCACAACAGTCCCCTGGTTCCACTATGAAGAATCAAACTACACAAGTACTGATTCTACATAAATTTTGTTCACGAGGTTCAATCACACAGATCTACTCCCCATTTTTGTTCACGAGGTTCGATCACAAAAATCTACTCCCCACACACAACTTTTAGAGTGGTTGAATCACACAGAAAATATCCACTATCAAAATTTTTAAAGTGGTTGAATCACGCAGAAACAATCCACTATCACAATTTTTAAAGTGGTTGAATCACGCAGAAACAATCCACTATCACAAAGATATAATATGAATGGAGGGCGAACACTTGCCTTTAATGAAGATCGAAAGTGTTCGAGGAAGCTTTTGACCGTGATCGAAGCTTTTTACCTCTTGCAGCTAGCTTGGTGTTGATGATGAAACTCCATTGAGATGCACAACCAAGTTGTAGAGGTTTGATTTCTAGGGTAGAAATGAGAGATAACCTAATGGATTAGGATACCCTAGATTTGGCTTCTCAAAGCACACTCCTTAGAGCTAAGTAAGCCCTTGGATTTTTCAAGATAGAATCTAAGTGTGTTGGAAGAAGCTTGAGAGCTTGGGAAAGGTTTACAAGAATTTAGAACAAAGGCTCTTCAAAAAATTGGACTCCTTGATGTGAAAATGGGCTTCAGGTATTTATAGAAATGTTCCAACGGTCATAAAACGGCTAGTGAACAGTGAACAGTGAATAGTGTTACTGTTCAAACGACTAGTGAATAGTGTTACTGTTCAAACGGCTAGTGAATAGTGAACAGTGAATAGTGAACAGTGAACAGTGAACAGTGAACAGTGAACAGTGAGTAGTGAACAGTGAACAATGAATAGTGAATAGTGAAGTTACTGTTCAAACGGCTAGTGAATAGTGAACAGTGAATAGTGAAGTTACTGTTCAAACGGCTAGCCGCGAGGTAACCGAAAAACCATTTTAAGAGAGTTTTTACTCTCTAGAAAAGTAACCGTGAGGTGACCGAAAACCATGGCGGTTAGCCGACTTCTGAGGCCTGTTTTGAGTCTTGAAAAAGCTGAAAAATAATCTCTAAAACCCTATTAAATAGGCCATTAAACTAAGGGTTTTTAGGGCCAAGCCTTGGTTGGTTTGGAGTCCCATTTTCCTGAATAGGTTGGCACACATATGGACGACTTCCTTTATGAATCCGGTCCTTCCGAGACTTGATCTTCTGCCTTCAAACTTGATCTTCCTTGAGAAATACTGAGAGGCAAGGTCTTGGATACTTCGACACGGAATTGACAATACAAAAACAAGTGCTCATAGGAATGTGGCACTAACAGAGAAGACATATGCATTTGCCCGCCAAAGCAGGACTGGAGCAGTATTCGAAGATCCCCTCTCAGCTAATTGAAGATCATCATGCAGCGTACCAAGGTAAGTAAATGTGGATTTTGGGTGAACTCGAGCCATCTTTCCAAGACGAGGGACTGCAAAAGACATATTAGCTGTTGATTTTATGAAGGGAGAAGTGATTCTTAGTTAGTAAGATTAGAAGTTAGTACAAGAAACTCAGGGATTATCCGAATTCAATGAGCCTTGTCAGAGTTTTGGCTGAGAACTTCCGTAACTTGCAGCTTAGCCAGTGTAGTTGATTCAGCGGTAATACCAAGTGGATGGTTAGTTGTAGTCAAGATACTTTTCGGCAGCAAAGGAAACCTTGTGGATTTTACCGACTTACAGGGCATTGGATTGGACAACGTGTGGATGCAAGTGAATACCTCAGTTGTTGTGATGACCATTTCTTGATGATAATGATTTTCATGAAATTTCCACCTTTTGTTATGTTTTCCCTAATGTCCATGATTTATCCTTGCAGTGTTTAAACAATGGATTATGTTTAATTTTTTTAAGATATTGTTTTACAATGATCTTAGAGTTTTACTCTTGTTTTAATTTTCTTAAATGTTGACAGCTACATTTCAAACCTTGATGATTTCAAAAAATTTGTATATGTTTGGTTGGAAATGGATGGATGGTTTCAATGATGGATTGTAGAGACTAGTGGATAAAATGATCTTTAAAAACATGTAACTAAAATTGTGTTTCTTTTTCAAAGTACGATGTGAAATTTCTATTTCATTGGTTCATTTTCTTTGGCTATGCAAAATGAATTTCCTAAGGGTTTTGTGTTTAGATTATATGCAGATTTTCCTACATTTGTTTTAACGCTCAGCTTTGTTTAGATTTCCGCAAGATTTTTATGAACAAATGAGTTCAGATTTCAACAAGGTTTAGTGTCTAACTAACACTCAGATTTTTGCAGACTTTCGCAAAGTTTAATGTATGGTCATACTACGTGAATTTGATTTATTTTTGAAATCCTAATTTGAGATTGTTGAGTGTTTCAATGAATCGTTTGGTTATGAAAATATGAACTTCAAAATGAATAATGTTATTTCATACTCAAACTTTGATAAACTTTATTTATTAAGCCTTATTTGACAATTTGGAGACTCGGTTTCTACTATATTTTAAGATGATGAAATTTAGCTAAGTAATTGTTTGTCCTTATGTTTAAAATTTTAAGGGTTGTTTTGCATTGAATGGAAGGAGTTGTATTAGTTTATAGTTGGAGTTTGGTAGTGTGTGAATTGAAGGGTTGTTGGATAACAGGAGGTGTACTGGATCAGTTGGAAACAAAGTTGGATCTGTGAGAGAGTAAACATCATTCAAGACTTGGATTGAAAGTTTCAACTTATCAGGGAATGATGCCAGCTTGGCAGGTTTATTTTGTTGATGACACAGTATCAAGCAGAAGATCAAGAACAACAAGTAGATAGAATCATATGTGGGCAAGAATTCTGAGTACAGTACAGAAAGACTTGGAATATGGAGTTGTGAATACAGATTGAATTTTCAAGGTCGGCTTTACATGTCAATGGTAGAAGTCTTGAGGAGTGAAATCTGAAGAGACAAGCATGCGAAGTTTCGACACAGAACAGCTCAACAGGTTATGGCAGTTTGACATCTGGTTTATGGTAGTGTGACATCTGGGTTGTAGCAGACCAAGTCAGTGACAGGAGACCTATGGAATTTGGAGTTTCAGATTTCGGAACGAAGAAGGATTGACGATATACTTGGAGGCCAGAAGCTGATGATGCATTCGAGAAACATAGGTAGAGCAAACATATGGAACTCCAGAATTTTCCGGGATGAAGATTTTTCAGTGAAGGCATGTCTACGATCACATCTTCATACAAGCGTCAGGAGTACCGTGTTCAGTTTTGTAGGACTTAAGGCATAGAATTCCAAGCTAATAGAAAGAGATAGAACTACAGTTTCTTGGGCCGACAGTGACTGACGAGATAAGCAAAAGAAATGATCCCATGCGAGAACGACAGATGACATCAAGGATGATTAGATGAATTGTTGAACTCTAGTTTAGTCAGAGAAGTATGTTTTTGAGCAGATATGTGGAAAAGTGTGAAGCCTTCAACCGAATCAGGGTGTTGTTTACAGGCGCATCTCAACGTCAGGTTTGATCAGAGGGCATCTCAGTTGCCGAGGTTCAGCGTAGGGTGTCAGTGTTTTCTTTTGTCTTTTGGGTTTTTGATTTTGATTTGGTTTAGACCATTTGGAGGACCAAATGGGTTCTAACGGGGGGAGGATGTAAGATCCCGACCCCCAATCCCTCTGTTTAGTATTGTTTTGATCGTGGTTTAGCTTTTTAAGTGAGATATGAGTTGGTTTGACTTTGTTTTTGAGTTTGACAAGATTTTTCCATAGCCTTGGAGATTTGAGGACCGTTGACCTTTGTTTGACCCGGTCCATATGATATGTATTTTTATGAGAAATTACTTTTGATTTCTAAAAAATTCTGATTTTGGTGTATTTGACTCATTTTATGAAGTTTAACAACTTTCATGTTTTGACCATTTTGATTTGATGCTCAGAAATCGTGTTTTTCGAGAAAAATAGGCAAAAATGACATTTTCACTAAATCTGTCCATAAATTTCGAAAATTTCAGAATTTGGCAAAGTATACTTTTTAGAAAGTAGAAATTTCGCTGATCATTTTTGTCTTCTTCGTCGATCTCATTCGGGGCCCACAAATGCTAGTTTTGACCTTTGTAAGTTTGGGGCCCATGGGGCCCAGCCCATTTATTCTTTATAAAGCCAATGGGTCTCTTCTCCTTCCCCATTTTTCCTTTTTCCTGCAACGAAGGGGGGGAGATAGGGTTCTCTCCCAGCCCCTTTCTCTCTCCTCATGTATCCCTTCTTCTTGGATGCTAAATGGAGATTTGATCTTCCCATCTTCTTCTCCTCTCTCTTGGCTTTGCAAAGATGCCTTTTCAAGGATTTTGAGCTAGGGCAAGGCTCTCATCGCAGCTTCTCTTCTTCGTTTGGGCTTTTCAAGGTTAGCAATGGCTTTCCAAACTTTAGATCTTTGTTTTTCTCTTCATTTAGAGTGTTTTCATCACTCATGCAAGAGCTTTCCTTGGGGATTTGAGAAAGATGGATTTTTAGGGTTTTCTTTGGAAATTTTGGGGTTTTTGTAGATTGGGAGCTTGAGACCCTAGAGCTTGGTTTGAGGAGTATTATTTCTTTCATCTTGACTTGAGGCAAGTGGATTTCCAATTAATATGATGATTTCATTTATTTTGCTTCATATCATGATGTTTCATGCTATGTTCTAATCTTCTTATGTTTCATAGATTTCTTTGGGTTGAATGGAGAAATGTTGTATGTGATTTCACTTATGATATTGTTTTATAATGGATTTGAAGTTATCTTCACTTTGGTCATCTTGAGAATTAGCTTTCTTCATGTTAAGTGTTTGTGTTCAAAACAAAGGAGGAAATCTTTGATTTTTAAAGTATTGTGTTTGTTTTATTGGATCTGAATATGGATGGCGATTTGATGATTTGATGGAGTTTAATATGTTCATTGAGGACCTATTTCATTGGAGAATTGTTGTAGAAAAGGAGGGGAGAAAAAAAAATCAAAAAAAAAGAGAAGGGTGCAAAATCTTCACCCCATCCGGACCCAAACAGAACTGGGTCCGCTCGAGCGGCCCAGGTTCTGGGAGGGGTCCGCTCGAGCGAGCCCTGGGTCGCTCGAGCGGACCTGGGCCCAGTCCCGGGTCCGTTTGCGCCCTGTTTTGGGGGCTGTTTACGGGACTTTTGTAGACCTGTTTAAGACCCTTTTAAGCCTCCTTTCCTCAATGAATTCTAGGCCTATTTGATCCCTCCCATGGCTTGGAAACTCTCGAACAAATGAAGAGAATTGTAACATTATGAAATGTGTAAATTCGAGTGATAAATGAGAAGTAGTTTGGGATTATTTGTGATACTTGGAAATTATGAAATGGGAATGGGAACAATGAGAGAATGAGCATATGTGAAATTACCCGGGAACCTTTTGAGTCTCAATACGCACTTTATCATTTAAATGTTGTGGATTTTTCATTGGCGTCAAACACACTCTTTATTAATCAATGTTTAAAGGTTAAATGTGTATTGGGATGGTTCCTTGGTAAGTCATTAAGTCATTCTCCACTATCCATTCCATTTCAAGTCAGAAAAATGTATTTGTATTCTTCGGTGAACTAATTCGAATAGCATCAGTGATTTGTTATAAAATCATGTGGTTTACCATGTTCGAAAGGAGTGATCGCATAGTTTTATACAAATCACTTTAATGTGTATTTGAGTGGTTTACCTTGAAAAAATTTGTATGTTTCTCCGAATCGATTTGGAAGGAGATTGGTGTGGTTCGCCACATTCGGGATTTCATCGATAAGACTGGTATTTTGAAAATAAAACCTCGAGGCAAGACGGGGCCAGAGCTTTGTAGTGCGAGCCCATGAGCCAAAGAGATTATGATTTCAAAAATAAAACCTCGAGGAGAGATGGGGCCAGAGCCCTGTGGTGTGAGCCCATGAGCCAAAGGGATTATTATGGTTTGAGTTGTATCGGTTTGGGTTTTAAAAACTAAAGGCACAACTAGGCTTAGGTCACCTTGTCGGGCTGATCACCCGGCTTGGGATCTTTAATTTGCCCGCCAGCTGCAGCTTGGATTCTGTCTGTACCGACCATGGCAACGATTTTTATCTGCCGGTCCCACGCGTAATGGCCACGGTTCTGATTTTGATCTGCCGGTCCCATTTGTATGGCTACGGTTCTGATTCTATTTCCGGTCCCACGTGTAGTGGCTACGATTCTGTCCGCTCTTGTTACTTCGGTAATAGGAGAATATAGCTATGTGTGGTTGCCAATGTTTTATCTATTTATTATTTTGTTTTATGATTCTTGTTTGTTTATACTCATTATATTCTTTGAATTTTGTTAATGTTATGAAACTGATCTTTTATCGTATTGCCTCTATTATTCAGGATTTTAAATGTATTTCCAATTATTAAATGTTTTATGCAGGCTATTATCTTTTCAAGATATTTATGCTCAGGATCTGTCCATTTATTTGCTTTGATATTTATGTTCGGTCTTTCGATCATTTTATCATGCTTTAATGCTATTATTGTTTAGACTCTTTAATCGGTTTTACAATGATTCCATAAGGTTTTATGAATGTCCTTTTGTTTCATATTACTTGTTTATTTGCTTGCCAGACCGTCGTGTCTGACCCTATTTGTTTGGTGCTAGATTCCTCTCTTTCTATTTTTAGGTGTTTGATCGGAGGAGGCGGTGGAGCCGCCGGTCTGACGTGAGGCTGCCCATTAATATCATCTAGATGTCGAGTTTGGCACCGGAGTTCGTATCTAAATACTGGGGGTAGTATTTCTGTTTAGTTGGATATTTTTGTATGGCTTTGTTAGCCTTTTTCTTGGGTTTGTAATTAAGACACTTGTTAATTGTAATTTGAATATGTGGGAAACTAAATGGTCCTGTTACTACCAGCTCCGTGTTCTTTGGATTCTGATTTGTGCCAGTCTGCTTATGTGATGGCTTTATGATATTGGTTGCGTGCGACACGGAACCCGATGGCCACGGATTCCGAGTCGTAACACCATGTTTAGCTTCGGCGAAAATATACTCTGATCGTGATGGAATTTGATTATCCTCATTCACGCGGATCTTGGGAAATATAACAAAGTTTTAAATTCATTCCAAAATTTCGCACTCCGGGATCGGATCACAGCAGGGCCCGATTTCGGGGTGTGACAGGGTTGGTATCAGAGCTGGTTAGTTTCTAGGAAATAAAATACTCTAGAGACATTAAGACGTGTGTGAGGATTCTTTAGATTGTGTCGATTTATTTTCTTTTGTCTTTGTTGCTTTGAATTTGAGTCGGCTTTTCTTTCAGTTCGGGAGACTTTGCTTGTCTTTTCTTTTAGTTCTTGTTGTTAGGAGATTGGGATGACCACATTTCCTCCTTAGTGGTGGAGAATTTAAATTCTCCGTACTCTTGTTCAGTGTCTTTTGTCTGTGCTTGTGTCGGAGACTGAGAACCTCGTGGATTCAGTATGTTGTTTTCGGAGAACATCAACAGACTTTTAGCCTTCAGCATCTCCATTGTGGTTAATGAGAGAAGACATGTGCATTTGCCCGCCAAAGTAGGACTGGAGCAGTATTCGAAGATCCCCTCTCAGCTAGTTGAAGATCATCATGCAGCGTACCAAGGTAAGTAAATGTGGATTTTGGGTGAACTCGAGCCATCTTTCCAAGACGAGGGACTGCAAAAGACATATTAGCTGTTGATTTTATGAAGGGAGAAGTGATTCTTAGTTAGTAAGATTAGAAGTTAGTACAAGAAACTCAGGGATTATCCGGATTCAATGAGCCTTGTCATAGTTTTGGGTGAGAACTTCCGTAACTTGCAGCTTAGCCAGTGTAGTTGAATCAGCGGTAATACCAAGTGGATGGTTAGTTGTAGTCAAGATACTTTTCGGCAGCAAAGGAAACCTTCTGGATTTTACCGACTTACAGGGCATTGGATTGGACAACGTGTGGATGTAAGTGAATACCTCAGTTGTTGTGATGACCATTTCTTGATGATAATGATTTTCATGAAATTTCCACCATTTGTTATGTTTTCCCTAATGTCCATGATTTATCCTTGCAGTGTTTAAACAATGGATTATGTTTAATTTTCTTAATATATTGTTTTACAATGATCTTAGAGTTTTACTCTTGTTTTAATTTTCTTAAATGTTGACAGCTACATTTCAAACCTTGATGATTTCAAAAATTTTGTATATGTTTGGTAGGAAATGGATGGATGGTTTCAATGATGGATTGTAGAGACTAGTGGATAAAATGATCTTTAAAAACATGTAACTAAAATTGTGTTTCTTTTCAAAGTACGATGTGAAATTTCTATTTCATTGGTTCATTTTCTTTGGCTATGTAAAATGAATTTCCTAAGGGTTTTGTGTTTAGATTATATGCAGATTTCCTACATTTGTTTTAAC
Organism: Litsea cubeba; assembly: GCA_012931725.1. NCBI lineage: Eukaryota > Viridiplantae > Streptophyta > Magnoliopsida > Laurales > Lauraceae > Litsea > Litsea cubeba. The sequence goes on from CM022950.1 coordinate 37,060,874, forward strand.
ACTCAGCTTTGTTTAGATTTCCGCAAGATTTTTATGAACAAATGAGTTCAGATTTCAACAAGGTTTAGTGTTTAACTAACACTCATATTTTTGCAGACTTTCGCAAAGTTTAATGTATGGTCATACTACGTGAATTTGATTTATTTTTGAAATCCTAATTTGAGATTGTTGAGTGTTTCAATGAATCGTTTGGTTATGAAAATATGAACTTCAAAATGAATAATGTTATTTCATACTCAAACTTTGATAAACTTTATTTATTAAGCCTTATTTGACAATTTGGAGACTCGGTTTCTACTATATTTTAAGATGATGAAATTTAGCTAAGTAACTGTTTTAGTCCTTATGTTTAAAATTTTAAGGGTTGTTTTGCATTGAATGGTAGGAGTTGTATTCATTTATATTTGGAGTTTGGTAGTGTGTGAATTGAAGGGTTGTTGGATAATTAGAGGTGTACTGGTTCAGTTGGAAACAAAGTTGGATCTGTGAGAGAGTAAACATCATTTAAAACTTGGATTGAAAGTTTCAACTTATCAGGGAATGATGCCAGCTTGGCAGGTTTATTTATTTAATGACACAGTATCAAGCAGAAGATCAAGAACAACAAGTAGATAGAATCAGATGTGGGCAAGAATTCTGAGTACAGCATAGAAAGACTTGGACTATGGAGTTGTGAATACAGATTGAATTTTCAAGGTCGGCTTTACGTGTCAAGGGTAGAAGACTTGAGGAGTGAAATCTGAAGAGACAAGCATGCGAAGTTTCGACATAGAACAGCCCAACAGGTTATGGCAGTTTGACATCTGGTTTATGGTAGTGTGACATCTGTGTTGTAGCAGACCAAGTCAGTGACAGGAGACCTATGGAATTTGGAGTTTGTGATTTTGGAACGAAGAAGGATTGACGATATCTTTGGAGGCCAGAAGCTGATGATGCATTCGAGAAGCATAGTTAGAGCAAACATATGGAACTCCAGAATTTCCCGGGATGAAGATTTTTCAGTGAAGGCATGTCTACGATCACATCTTCGTACAAGCGTCAGGAGTACCGTGTGCAGTTTTGTAGGACTTAAGGCACAGAATTCCAAGCTGATAGAAAGAGACAGAACTGCAGTTTCTTGGGCCGACAGTGACTGACGAGATAAGCAAAAGAAATGATCTCGTGCGAGAACGACAGATGACATCAAGGATGATTAGATGAATTGTTGAACTCTAGTTTAGTCAGAGAAGTATGTTTTTGAGCAGATATGTGGAAAAGTGTGAAGCCTTCAACCGAATCAGGGTGTTGTTTACAGGCGCATCTCAACGTCAGGTTTGATCAGAGGGCATCTCAGTTGCCGAGGTTCAGCATAGGGTGTCAGTGTTTTCTTTTGTCTTTTGGGTTTTTGATTTTGATTGGGTTTAGACCATTTGGAGGACCAAATGGGTTCTAAGGTGGGGAGGATGTAAGATCCCGACCCCCAATCCCTCTGTTTAGTATTGTTTTGATCGTGGTTTAGCTTTTTAAGTGAGATATGAGTTGGTTTGACTTTGTTTTTGAGTTTGACAAGATTTTTCCATAGCCTTGGAGATTTGAGGACCGTTGACCTTGGTTTGACCCGGTCCATATGATATGTATCTTTAAGAGAAATTACTTTTCATTTCTAAAAAATTCTGATTTTTGATGTATTTTGACTCATTTTATGAAGTTTAACAACTTTCATGTTTTGACCATTTTGATTTGATGCTCAGAAATCGCGTTTTTCGAGAAAAATAGGCAAAAATGACATTTTCACTAAATCTGTCCATAAATTTCGAAAATTTCAGAATTTGGCAAAAGTATACTATTTGGAAAGTAGAAATTTCGCTGATCATTTTTGTCTTCTTCGTCGATCTCATTCGGGGCCCACAAATGCTAGTTTTGACCTTTGTAAGTTTGGGGCCCATGGGGCCCAGCCCATTTATTCTTTATAAAGCCAATGGGGCTCTTCTCCTTCCCCATTTTTCCTTTTTCCTGCAACAAAGGGGGGGAGATAGGGTTCTCTCCCAGCCCCTTTCTCTCTCCTCATGTATCCCTTCTTCTTGGATGCTAAATGGAGATTTGATCTTCCCATCTTCTTCTCCTATCTTTTGGCTTTCCAAAGATGCCTTTTCAAGGATTTTGAGCTAGGGCAAGGCTCTCATCCAAGCTTCTCTTCTTCGTTTGGGCATTTCATGGTTAGCAATGGCTTTCCAAGCTTTAGATCTTTGTTTTCCTCTTCATTTAGAGTGTTTTCATCACTCATGCAAGAGCTTTCCTTGGGGATTTGAGAAAGATGGATTTTTAGGGTTTTCTTTGGAAATTTTGGGGTTTTTGTAGATCGGGAGCTTGAGACCCTAGAGCTTGGTTTGAGGAGTATTATTTCTTTCATCTTGACTTGAGGCAAGTGGATTTCCAATTAATATGATGATTTCATTTATTTTGCTTCATATCATGATGTTTCATGCTATGTTCAAATCTTCTTATGTTTCATAGATTTTTTTGGGTTGAATGGAGAAATGTTGTATGTGATTTCACTTATAATATTGTTTTATAATGGATTTGAAGTTATCTTCACTTTGGTCATCTTGAGAATTTGCTTTCTTCATGTTAAGTGTTTGTGTTCAAAACAAAGGAGGAAATCTTTGATTTTTAAAGTATTGTGTTTGTTTTATTGGATCTGATTATGGATGGCGATTTGATGATTTGATGGAGTTTAATATGTTCATTGAGGACCTATTTCATTGGAGAATTGTTGTAGAAAAGGAGGGAAGAAAAAAAAATCAAAAAAAAAGAGAAGGGTGCAAAATCTGCACCCCATCCGGACCCAGACAGAACTGGGTCCGCTCGAGCGACCCAGTGGGCCACTCAGGTTCTGGGAGGGGTCCGCTCGAGCAAGCCCTGGGTCGCTCGCGCGGACCTGGGCCCAGTCTCGGGTCCGTTTGCGGCTTATTTTGGGGGCTGTTTATGGGACTTTTGTAGACCTGTTTAAGACCCTTTTAAGCCTCCTTTCCTGAATGAATTCTAGGCCTATTTGATCCCTCCCATGGCTTGGAAACTCTCGAACAAATGAAAAGAATTGTAACATTATGAAATGTGTAAATTCGAGTGATAGATGAGAAGTAGTTTGGGATTATTTGTGATACTTGGAAATTATGAAATGGGAATGGGAACAATGAGAGAATGAGCAAATGTGAAATTACCCGGGAACCTTTTGAGTCTCAATACGCACTTTATCATTTAAATGTTGTGGATTTTTCATTGGCGTCAAACTTACTCTTTATTAATCAATGTTTAAAGGTTAAATGTGTATTGGGATGGTTCCTTGGTAAGTCATTAAGTCATTCTCCACTATCCATTCCATTTCAAGTCAGAAAAATGTATTTGTATTCTTCGGTGAACTAATTCGAATAGCATCGGTGATTTGTTATAAAATCATGTGGTTTTCCATGTTCGAAAGGAGTGATCGCATAGTTTTATACAAATCATTTTAATGTGTATTTGAGTGGTTTACCTTAAAAAAACTTGTATGTTTCTCCGAATCGATTTGGAAGGAGATTGGAGTGGTTCGCCACATTCGGGATTTCATCGATAAGATTGGTATTTTGAAAATAAAACCTCGAGGCAAGACGGGGCCAGAGCTTTGTAGTGCGAGCCCATGAGCCAAAGAGATTATGATTTCAAAAATAAAACCTCGAGGCGAGATGGGGCCAGAGCCCTGTGGTGTGAGCCCATGAGCCAAAGGGATTATTATGGTTTGAGTTGTATCGGTTTGGGTTTTAAAAACTAAAGGCACCACTAGGCTTAGGTCACCTTGTCGGGCTGATCACCCGGCTTGGGATCTTTAATTTGCCCACCAGCTGCAGCTTGGATTCTGTCTGTACCGACCATGGCAATGGTTTTTATCTGCCGGTCCCATGCGTAGTGGCTATGGTTTTGATTTTGATCTGCCGGTCCCATTTGTATGGCTACGGTTCTGATTCTATTTCCAGTCCCACATGTAGTGGCTACGGTTTTGTCCGCTCTTGTTACTTCGGTAATAGGAGAATATAGCTATGTGTGGTTGCCAATGTTTTATCTATTTATTATTTTCTTTTATGATTCTTGTTTGTTTATACTCATTATATTCTTTGAATTTTGTTAATGTTATGAAACTGATCTTTTATCGTATGGCCTCTATTATTCAGGATTTTAAATGTATTTCCAATTATTAAATGTTTTATGCAGGCTATTATCTTTTCAAGATATTTATGCTCAGGTTCTGTCCATTTATTTGCTTTGATATTTATGTTCGGTCTTTCGATCATTTTATCATGCTTTAATGCTATTATTGTTTAGACTCTTTAATCGGTTTTATAATGATTCCATATGGTTTTATGAATGTCCTTTTGTTTCATATTACTTGTTTATTTGCTTGCCAGACCGTCGTGTCTGACCCTATTTGTTTGGTGCCAGATTCCTCTCTTTCTGTTTTTAGGTGTTTGATCGGAGGAGGCGGTGGAGCCGCCGGTCTGACGTGAGGCTGCCCATTAATATCATCTAGATGTCGAGTTTGGCACCGGAGTTCGTATCTAAATACTGGGGGTAGTATTTCTGTTTAGTTGGATATTTTTGTATGGCTTTGTTAGCCTTTTTCTTGGGTTTGTAATTAAGACACTTGTTAATTGTAATTTGAATATGTGGGAAACTAAATGGTCCTGTTACTACCAGCTCCGTGTTCTTTTGATTCTGATTTGTGCCAGTCTGCTTATGTGATGGCTTTATGATATTGGTTGCGTGCGACACGGAACCCGATGGCCACGGATTCCGAGTCGTAACACCATGTTTAGCTTCCGCGAAAATAAACTCTGATCGTGATGGAATTTGATTATCCTCATTCACGCGGATCTTAGGAAATATAACAAAGTTTCAAATTCATTCCAAAATTTCGCACTCCGGGATCGGATCACTGCAGGGCCCGGTTTCGGGGTGTGACAGGACTGGTATCAGAGCTGGTTAGTTTCTAGGAAATAAAATACTCTATAGACATTAAGACGTGTGGTGAGGATTCGTTAGATTGTGTCGATTTATTTTCTCTTGTCTTTGTTTCTTTGAATTTGAGTCGGCTTTTCTTTCAGTTCGGGAGACTTTGCTTGTCTTTTCTTTTAGTTCTTGTTGCTAGGAGATTTGGATGACCAAATTTCCTCCTTAGCGGTGGAGAATTTAAATTCTCCGTACTCTTGTTCAGTGTCTTTTGTCTGTGCTTGTGTCGGAGAATGAGAACCTCGTGGATTCAGTATGTGGTTTTCGGAGAACATCAACGGACTTTTAGCCTTCAGCATCTCCATTGTGGTTAATGAGAGAAGACATGTGCATTTGCCCGCCAAAGTAGGACTTGAGCAGTATTCGAAGATCCCCTCTCAGCTAATTGAAGATCATCATGCAGCGTACCAAGGTAAGAAAATGTGGATTTTTGGTGAACTCGAGCCATCTTTCCAAGACGAGGGACTGCAAAAGACATATTAGCTGTTGATTTATGAAGGGAGAAATGATTCTTAGTTAGTAAGATTAGAATTTAGTACAAGAAACTCCGGGATTTTCCGGATTCAATGAGCCTTGTCATAGTTTTGGCTGAGAACTTCCGTAACTTGCAGCTTAGCCAGTGTAGTTGATTCAGCGGTAATACCAAGTGGATGGTTAGTTGTAGTCAAGATACTTTTCGGCAGCAAAGGAAACCTTGTGGATTTTACCGACTTACAGGGCATTGGATTGGACAACGTGTGGATGCAAGTGAATACCTCAGTTGTTGTGATGACCATTTCTTGATGATAATGATTTTCATGAAATTTCCACCTTTTGTTATGTTTTCCCTAATGTCCATGATTTATCCTTGCAGTGTTTAAACAATGGATTATGTTTACTTTTCTTAAGATATTGTTTTACAATGATCTTAGAGTTTTACTCTTGTTTTAATTTTCTTAAATGTTGACAGCTACATTTCAAACCTTGATGATTTCAAAAATTTTGTATATGTTTGGTTGGAAATGGATGGATGGTTTCAATGATGGATTGTAGAGACTAGTGGATAAAGTGATCTTTAAAAACATGTAACTAAAATTGTGTTTCTTTTTCAAAGTACGATGTGAAATTTCTATTTCATTGGTTCATTTTCTTTGGCTATGCAAAATGAATTTCCTAAGGGTTCTGTGTTTAGATTATATGCAGATTTCCTACATTTGTTTTAACGCTCAGTTTTGCTTAGATTTCCGCAAGATTTTTATGAACAAATGAGTTCAGATTTCAACAAGGTTTAGTGTTTGCGACTTTCGCAAAGTTTAATGTATGGTCATACTACGTGAATTTGATTTATTTTTGAAATCCTAATTTGAGATTGTTGAGTGTTTCAATGAATCGTTTGGTTATGAAAATATGAACTTCAAAATGAATAATGCTATTTCATACTCAAACTTTGATAAACTTTATTTATTAAGCCTTATTTGACAATTTGGAGACTCGGTTTCTACTATATTTTAAGATGATGAAATTTAGCTAAGTAATTGTTTTAGTCCTTATGTTTAAAATTTTAAGGGTTGTTTTGCATTGAATGGAAGGAGTTGTATTAGTTTATAGTTGGAGTTTGGTAGTGTGTGTAGCCTTGTCCAAGTCCCACATCGGAAGCATCCAAGTCCTAACCCTGAGTTTGTACGTGCAACTCGGTCTTAACTACACATGATGTGTTTTAAAACCATGAGACTTCGGTCAAAGCTAATATATTACACATTGTTTATGATGTATTGGTATGTGTAAATCTTCACTACTATGGAGGGCCTGTGCAGATTGTAGTTTCATATGAATTTGTAAGCATGATTAAGTTGATTTTGTTTAGGAAAATTGAGTATAACAAATCCCAAAAGTTAGGGAATAAAAACATTGGAGTTCATAAAATTTGTATTATTAGTTAGATTTCCATTGGAGTTCATAAATAATCAAGTGAACTCATATTTTGGGACAATCATCATAACATAAAGCAAACACTGAACATACTAAATTTTACTTTTGTTTCTCATCAAACATTATTTCTCATTGAAACTCCAGAAAGAAAAATCAAAATCATGCGTCCCTAACCCATTGTCAGATACAAAAATGAACATGTTCACATCAAAATTCAAGAAAGAATATCTCCATTTGTGAATATCAACAGAGCACAAAGCCTCAGCTAATTTTCTCTGCATATGCATATGTATGTCGCTTTAATTCCATTAAACGAGGCCTAAATTTCCACATTCATAGCCATAGTTCCAGATTAAAAAAAAACACATTTGTTTTCTCTGTTTCTTCCATTTATAAGATTTTTTCAAATTAACGCATGGTTTTCAAAACTGCAAAGCAGAACTGGATGTGTTTGAAAATTGAAATCCTATATAATTTTACCTTTTCTTATTCGAAATCGAAAATCCATCATGATACGAGTAAAAACATGAGAAGAAAGTGAAATGAAAAGTGAATGGATTGAGAAGAAGAAGAAGAAGATGACCTGGGCTAGGTTGATGATCAACTGTCGGAATTTACCGTGGAGACCGGCTTCTTTCTTGAGACAGGAAGCGATGGGTTTGCAGATGGTTCTCAAAGCTAGGGCCTTGAGCTTAACCACTGGATAGGAAAAACAAAAGGTCTAGCCTTCATTTGGGTTCTCAAAACCTGGGATCATCAACAAGGGTAAAAAAGTAGTCTTCATATGGGTGGAATCTGTTGGAATTTGAGATGACTTGAGAAGTCTTTTGAAGAATTGAAGAAATTAGTATCTCAAGCATTGTTTTGAGTTGGAATTATTGTCAACACAATGTCACAAGCATGAAGTTAATAGGTTGGTGTTGATAGAGCTTAAAAGAAAAATCAGAGTTGAAACAGTTCAGGAATTCAGAATTCCTGAAGCAGAGTGGTCGGTCGACCGGGCACCCCATGCGGTCGACCGAGCAAGAGAAACCTGCAGAAAAAAGGTTCAGGTAGCTCCCAGTTATTTTCGTGACACAGTGTGTCGTCGGTCGACCGGGACCCCAGGATGTCGACCGAGCACGTCAGGTATCTGTTTCCAGACTGTGTCGCAGGTCGACCGAAGACACCAGGATGTCGACCGAGCGCGGGAAGACAGAATTGCGCAGAAACAGAAGTCTTGCACGAAAATTCAGGAAACTCTTGTATTTCGTTTGGGACTCTTTCTAAACGAATTGTAGCCTATTTTGAACACTCTTAAGGGTTACCATAACCTATATAAAGGCATGTTTGGTTCGTTTTTAACAAGAGACACAAGAGAGAAAGAAGAGAAGAGAAAAGAGAGAAGAAAAGAGAGAGTTTTGGAGAGAAGAGAGTGCTGTTGCGGTGTGCAGTCTTGTTACAAGTTTCTACAGCAAGTGTGGACGAGGATGTGCTCTTGAAGATGGTGTCTCGTCCATAAGATAAGTGTCTCTCTGTTTATGTTTTATTTTCAATTTGTAAGTGATTGAGAGAGAGAGATTGTAGAGGGGAAGGTCTATAGAAAAAGGTTTCTACTTTTATTCTGTAGAACATCAAGTTGGTGCTTGGTGTCTGGGGTTTGGTGATCCTATCTGTTGGTGCAGATAAAATTGTAAAGGGAGTAGGTACTTCCTAGATAGTTGGTGCTATCTGAAACTAAAGGGAGTAGGTGCTTCCTAGATAGTTAGTGCTATCTGAAACTAAGGGTTGGTGCTCTTTGTCGTTGGTGCGACTAAATAGATTCAGATCTGTCCCGGATTGGTGTTCGGACAGTCTTTGAACCGTGGACGTAGCCTTTCGGTGAACCACGTTAAATCTGGTGTCCTTGTGTGATTTGATTTGCTTTTGTTGTTAAATTGGACCTGTTTTTAAGGAATCACTGATTCACCCCCCCCCCCCCCCTCTCAGTGATCGCGATATCTAACAATTGGTATCAGAGCGTAAGGCTCCCTTGATAAGCTTAACACGCTAAGGGTGATCTCTTGTCAAATCACATGGCAACCAATACAGGGAATAAGAAAGCACCTTTGTTTGATGGTTCTAATTACTCCTTCTGGAAGATCAGAATGCAGGCTTTCATTAAGTCACTTGGCTATGATGTCTGGGAGACTGTCAGAGTCGGTTACAATATTGCCATTGTACCCAATGATGCTGCAACGAAGAAGTTAGCAGACAATGACTCTAAGGCGCAGAATGCACTCTTTAGTGGCCTTGTGGACAGCGAGCTGGTCAAAGTAATTGCATGCAAAACAGCCAAGGAAATATGGGACAAGTTGAAAGGCATTCATGAAGGAGATGAGAAGATCAAAGAAGCAAAATTGCAAACCCATCGCTCTCAATTTGAATCTCTTCGCATGGAGGAAAGCGAGAATGTTGACACATATTTGCAATGAGTGAATGAAGTCACGAATGACATTCGTGGACTAGGGGAGGAGATGAAAGAACCAGTCATCGTCAAAAAGGTTCTAAGATCTCTTCTTCCCCGGTTTGATTCAAAAGTCTCAGCCATAGAAGAAGCCAAGGATCTGAATGAATTTTCCATGGATGAGTTGCATGGTTCACTCACTGCCTATGAGATGCGCATAGGTAAGACGTCTTCATCTGATAGAGAAGCGGCCTTCAAAGTTCAGAAAAAGGGAAAAGAGACTGCTGGTCATGATTCTAATACTGATGATGATGAGCTTGAGGCTCAATTTGTTAGAAAGCTAAAGAAAGGAAGCAATGGAAAGTACAAAGGGAAGCTACCCTTTAAATGCTTCAATTGTGGCGGTGTTGGTCACTTTGCTGCGAAGTGTCCGCTGAAAGAAAATAATGATGATGACTCTTATGTTGATAAGAGTAAGTGGAAGAAAAATTTCAGAAAGAGGGGCAAAGCAAAAAGCTTCATCAGTCAATATAATGACAGCACGTCTGAAACTTCAGACGATGATGAATCAGCCGAGGCAACTGAAGCTCTCTTCATGGTTACCGTTGAAGAAGAAGAGGAGCAAGAGCCGGAAGAGGAAGAGGAGGCTGAGGTCAATCTCGAAGAAGAACTCATTGCCGCACTTGAGGAGCTTAGCATGGAACGAAAAACAAGTAAGAAAAATCTGAAACTTCTTCATGAATCTGAAAGTTCAATTATTGCTTTGAAAACTCAAGTTGAAGAATATAAAAGAATGGTGGAAGTCCTTCAAAATCAAATAAGTATCAAAAAGGAAGAGGCTATGAAACTTGAAACTGAAATCGCTAGAGCAAAGGCTGAAAACTTGGAAAGTAGCCGAAAACTCAAAGCACTCCAAGCGATTGAAGGGACAATGAAATTCTGAAAGTTCAAAAGCCCTTCCACAATAAATTTGGTATTGGATTTGAAACCGGAGAGTCCTCTAAAGCTGCACCTTCTTTGTTTATGAAACAAAGTGCCATACCTCTCAAGGCTACAAAGCATCAAATTCAGCCTAGTATTGAGACGATCAATAAGAAAAGGTTTGTGGAGTTTAACCAGCCACCTAAGAAAGGAAGAATGTTCAGATTCTATGGTTATTGCTATCATTGCAATAGATATGGACATAAAAGAGCTGATTGCAAATTCTATGTTAGAAACAACCCATTTGTGACTAGGAACCCTTTTTCAATCCTAAACAGCCACAAAATTGAGTGCTATATGTGTCATAATTATGGACACTTGGCTAGGGATTGTAGGTTGCCTATAGCTAACCAATTTCAGGTTGAAAAGAAACCCAAGTTAGTTAAGGCATGGAGGGCAAAGAAAAGGGAAGGTAATTCCAAGGAATCTCTCATTGTGCAAACGGCATTCAATGCACAAAAGAAGGCAGCACCATGGGTCCTTGATAGTGGTTGTTCAAGCCATATTACAGGTGATAAGAAAAAATTCGTCAAATTACAGCACTATGAAGGCGGATCAGTGAAGTTTGGTAACAATGATGGTGCCAAAATCTGCGGAAAAGGTGTTGTTCAGCTAAAGGCAAACAAGATCAGATCAGACGAGGTCTTATATGTGTCTGGACTAAGACACAACTTGCTTAGTGTGAGCCAGATCTGTGACAAAGGCCACGAAGTTGTCTTCACTAAGAATGGTTTTGCTATCAAGAAATGTAGCAACGGCAAAACAGTGGCTACTGGATCTAGGACTGCTGGAAATCTCTATACATTGTCAGATGGAGCTGAAAAGACTTGCTTGATGAGTCGGACAGAGGAAAGTTGGTTGTGGCACAAATGCCTTGGGCATCTAAACTTTGATAACATGTCAAAGATTTGCAATTCAAAGGCTGTCAGAGGTATGTCTACAGTTGAAAAGCCTTCCAACCCCATTTGTGATTCTTGTCAAAAGGGAAAGCAAACGAGGGTAATGTTCAAGTCAAAGGAGCATCATTCAAAGAAACCTCTTGAGCTAGTGCACACTGATCTCTGTGGACCGATGCGAACTCAAAGCACCAATGGAGATAAGTATTTTATGTTATGCATTGATGATTATACTCGTATGACATGGGTATTGTTTCTTAAGCATAAACATCAAGCACTTGATCGTTTTAAAGTGTTTAAAGCACAGGTTGAAAATATGCTTGGAAAACGTATCAAGATTTTAAGGTCTGATCGAGGCGGTGAATTCACATCTGAAGAGTTCACTAACTATTGTGAGCACCATGGCATTCAAAGACAGTATTCAGCCCCTAGAACTCCACAGCAAAATGGAGTTGTGGAACGGAAAAATCGCACCGTTCAAGAGATGGCTCGTACAATGCTAACTGAGAGCAAGCTAGCTGACAAATACTGGAAGGAAGCAATCCATACGGCTGTATACATTCAGAATCGATGCTTGATCAAGCCACATGAAGACAATGTTGGTCATTTGTTTTAGTTTGTAATTGTTGTCAATCCTAGGGTGTTGGCATGGTGTTGGAAAGCAGTATGATGAAGGTTGCAAGCATTCAAAGTGAAACTGGGCAACTGCATGTTCAGGTCATGTCAGTTAAGCAAATTGTTATGCTTATATCTTCACATCTAATATCTGAATTAAAAAGTGGTCAACATGACTTTTGTGCATCAGTGAGAGGATTTAATTTTTTGTTTTGGAATCAGATCGATCCGACTTCAGGTTTTAAAGTTATGGCCTGAACAGTGGGACAACTCTGCCTCTCTCAGGTTGCTATTTTTCTCAGACCAGTCAGCTTCGAGGTGATTTTACACTACCTTCCATTCAATCTGGGTTAAATCTCAAAGCATGAAAGTTGTATCCCTCTGATAAATCTTTTATTTGGCTCACGAATCATGTCATTTCGAGCTCGGAAGAGGAAGTTATGAATTTTCTAGTGGAGATAAATTCTGCAGTTTTTCTGCACTGCGAGATTAATTCTTCTTCTTGGTACCTTGTTGTGGGTCCCATTATGTGTTGGAATGTAATCAGCAGATGGCCCATCAAGTTTCATCTGATTCAAATGGTAGGTCAGTCCATTTGCATAAGTCTTCATTCAAATGCAAAAGTCTTTTTCATTATAACAAAAGTCTTTTGCATAATGCAAAAGTCTTAATGGAAGAGCCCACAATTGTTGAGTGTGCACTTATTTTCAATTAGAAAAATGGGGTTTATTCATTTTTCTTCAAAGAGTGCAAAAGTCTTGTGCAAAAGTCCTCTCTCAAGTCAAGGTTCAAATAATTAATTGATTCCTACATCTGGTTGGGATCAATTTTCTTCCCCTTGGTGTGTTTCTTTGAAACTAGCTCTTTGAAATCATCATCGATTCTACAAAACAACAATTCCATCAATTGAAGTTAGATTGATTCTATTCTGGAGAGAGTTGCAGAGATAAACCGAAGGCTGAAAAACCCAAAGTCCCGGTGCAAGCAAGAGAGTTTCAAAGTCTGAGATTCACTCTTGAGATCGTACGAGCCTATCACCATCTCTCACTCAGAGTCATGATTAATATGTTCTTCAGTACATGATGATCTGTTCTTCATCTGTGGTATGGTCATCCTGCCCTCTATTTCATGTGGATTTATATTCCTACTTGTAGTCTTCCTCAGATTATGATTGTGCAGACAAAGGGTGTGACTAGAAATTGGTGATTGTGGTTGATAAGAGTTGCAGGGCAAGTGAACTCATCTCAGTGAAATTATTTGTGTGATTGATATTTTCTTGACACCTATGTGTATTGCTGGAATTTTATTGTAAGGCACCTGTGTGTGTTATAAATTTGTTTATCCTTGTAATCACTCAAGTGGGTGCTTGAGTGTAGGGGTTGGTGCTCTTGTCCGTTGGTGCGGGCAAAGTTGTAAGGGGTTGGTGCTCCTAGCAGTTGTTGTTGCTAAAATAGTGGAAGTGCACTTTTTGTGCACCGTGGATGTAACCTGAGGGTGAACCACGTAAAACTTCTGTGTTGTGGTTGTGTGGTTGATTGTTTGCATATAAAATTTTTAGGCACACTGATTCACCCCCCCCCCCTCTCAGTGTCCGTGTGGGGTCAACAATTGGTATCAGAGCAAGGTCCCATTTACAAGCATAATCTGCTTTGGGTGATCTTGTCACAACCCACATGGCTTCAGGAGAAGGTTTCTCTTCTAATAAAGCACCACTATTTGATGGGACAAATTACTCTTTTTGGAAAGTCAGGATGCAAACTTATCTTTCAGCATTGGGGTATGACATATGGGACTACGTAAGAAAAGGCTACAAAGGAAAAGAAGATCCTACTGATGCGGCGGAGAAGAAATTACTTGAGAATGATTCAAAGGCAAGGAATGCTCTGATGTGTGGACTGTCAGACAATGAACTTGTCAAGGTCATGTCCTGTAGGACGTCAAAGGAGATATGGGATAAGCTGCAGAGTGTTCATGAGGGAGACAAGAAAATAAAAGAGGCAAAACTGCAAACTCACCGGGCTCAGTTTGAGAGTTTGAAAATGACCGAAAGTGAGACCATTGGATCATATCTACTGAGAGTCAATGAAGTTGTGAACTCTATTAGAGGGCTTGGTGAAGAGCTAAAAGAAGAGTCTATTGTTAAGAAAATTTTGAGAACTCTTCCTGCCAGATATGATGCCAAAGCTTCTGCCATCGAAGAAGCCAAAGATCTAGATGTCTTCAGCATGGATGAACTGCATGGTTCACTGACAGCATATGAGATGAGAATAGGGAAGCCCAAATCTTCTGACAGGGAAGCTGCTTTCAGTGCAAAGAATAAGGCTAAGGAAGTGGTTAAGTCAGATAAAGATGATTCAGATGATCCAGATGAAGAATTAGCGGCTAACTTCGTTCGAAAATTGAAGAAAGGTCAAGGTAAATATAAAGGGAAGCTGCCTTTCAAGTGTTTTACCTGTGGAGATGTGGGTCATTTTGCTGCTAAGTGTCCTCATAAGGACAAAGAAGAAAATGACGATGATATACCTAAGAAAAAATTCTTCAAGAAAAACTATCGCTTTAAGAAAGGGAAGTCTAAAAGCCTAGTGTCAAAGAAAATGTCCAGTTCTTCAGATGATGATTCCGAAGACAGTGGGAATGAAGCAGCAGAGGCTCTTTTTATGGCCATGCTTGATGAACAAGTTGAAGATAACAAGTCTGAAAAGGGAAAAACATCAAGTGATGATGAAGATGCTGAAATTAACTTGGAAGGAGAGTTGTTGGCTGCACTTGAGGAACTATCTTTTGAAAGGAAAAATCATAAGAAAACTTCAAAAAGGCTAGTTGATGCTGAGGAGATGGTTGTAACATTGAAATTGAAATTGGAGGAAAGCAAGAAGATACATGAAGATCTTGAGGCACAGGTAGTTTTGAAGACTGAAGAAAATAGTAAGTTAGAGGAGGAGGTGACTGGTTTGAAAACACAGTTGGAGAAGTTCTCACAGAAGCTGAATGCTTATCAAGGGTCCTCCAAGTTGAATGAGATTCTCAGTGTTCAAAGGCCTCCTCATCTAAAATTTGGCCTTGGGTATGAGGGAGAGTCTTCTTCTAAACAAGTTAAAGAAGCGCCTCAGAAAACTGAACAGACAGCTGTGAATGTAACTCCTCCAAAAGCAATACCACAAACTCAAAAACCTGAAAGGAAATTTGCTCCACCAAAGAAGATGCCAGAGCAGCAAAAGTTCAGGCCTCCTATGCGGATACAATCTACAAACTTCAGGTCAATTTCTCACTTCCATGGTTACTGTTTCAAATGCAATACATATGGACATAAAATGATGACCTGCAAATTTAATTTGAGGCCTAGAAATTTTGTGAATCGGAACCATTTTGATGCTCTTATGATGTATCCTGTAGAATACTTTATTTGTCATAATTTTGGGCATCTTGCTAGAAATTGTATGCATGCATATGCCCCTAATCGAAGACAGGTACAATTTCAAAACGCAAATGCTATTACATATCAACAGAGGGCTCCTAAGACTGCTGAGTTGACCGGTATTGAAACAGATAAGTCTGCTAAATCAGTTAAAAAGGTTTGGAAAAGAAAAGAACAAAAAGACAAGGATAACTCCTTGATAGTATAGACAGCCTTCAAAGCACAAGGAAAATTGACTTCATGGATTCTAGACAGTGGATGCTCTAGTCACATGACTGGTGACAAGAGTAAGTTCTCCAAGCTACAGCAGTATGATGGAGGATCAGTGAAATTCGGAAATAATGATGGAGCTAAGATTGTTGGGAAAGGTTTGGTCAGGATAATTGATGGCAAAATCAGATCCGAAGAAGTGTTGTTTGTTGATGGGTTGAAACACAACTTGTTGAGTGTCAGTCAGATATGTGATAAAGGACATGGCATTTTCTTCAACAAACATGGCTGTGAAATCTTAGACAACAATGGAAAGGTTGTGGCAGTTGGTATGAGGACTTCAGGCAACTTATATACTCTCTCTGAGACTACAGTGAATACATGCATGCTAGGGAGGGAAGATGAAAGTTGGTTGTGGCATAGGAGACTTGGGCACATAAGCTTCAAAAATTTGTCTAATTTATGCTCCAAGAAGGCAGTTCGGGACATACCTCACATTGGGAAAGCTCAAGACAGTGTCTGTGATGCATGTCAGAAAGGGAAGCTAACTAGAGCTTCTTTCAAGTCAAAAGAGTACAACACTAGCAAGCCTTTAGAGCTGGTACACACGGACTTGTGTGGCCCGATGAGGACTCGGAGTTTGAGCGGAGACAAATACTTCATATTATTCATCGATGATCACTCTCGCATGACTTGGATTATGTTTCTGAAAAACAAAGATGAAGCATTCAATATGTTCAAGATCTTTAGAAAACAGGTCGAAAATCAGACTGGCAGGAGAATCAAGGTGTTGAGGTCAGACCGAGGAGGAGAGTTTACTTCAGATGAGTTTGAGGAGTATTGTCAAGAACATGGGATTCGTAGGCAATTTTCTGCAGCTCGCACACCTCAGCAAAATGGTGTGGTTGAGAGGAAGAACAGGACAGTACAAGAAATGGCCAGAACCATGTTGACAGAAAGCAAGCTTGTAGATGGATTTTGGAGAGAAGCAGTTCACACTGCTGTATACATTCAGAACAGATGTATGCTTAGAGCACACACTGACAAGACTCCCTATGAACTGTGGTTTGGCAAGAGAGCATCGGTGAAGTACTTCAAGGTATTCGGCAGTAAGTGCTTTATAAAAAGATTGGATCAAAATCTTGGGAAATTTGATGATCGTGCAGATGAAGGCATCTTTATAGGCTATTCTACTAGAAGCAAGGCCTACAGATGCTACAATAAAAGGCTCCAGAAAATAATCGAGAGTATAGATGTTAAGTTTGATGAAAACAAAAAAAATCCGAAGAATATTCAGGAGATTGAGTATCCAATGTATGAAAATCCTGATGATAACAATGAGATTGAAGACTTGCCTAGTCACAAGGAAGGAATGTCGGATGATAACTCAAAAGAGAAGAAAGAAAATGACAGATGGCATAATTACCATGGTATTAACGAAACTGATATCATTGGAGATCCACAGGTTGGAATACAAACTAGGAGGATGAAAACCAGTTTATTCTCTCTCTTGTCCACAGTTGAACCCAAAACTGTTGCAGAAGCAAGTAAAGATGACAGTTGGGTCAAGGTAATGCATGAAGAGTTGGATCAGATTGAGAAAAACAAAACTTGGGAGCTGGTACCTAGACCAAAAACCAAAAATGTCATTGGTACCAAGTGGATTTTCAGAAATAAGTTGAATGAGGAAGGACAAGTAGTGAGGAACAAAGCTAGACTTGTTTGTAAAGGCTATGCACAAGTTGAAGGGATTGATTTTGAAGAAACCTTTGCACCTGTGGCTCGGCTTGAGGCTATTCGTATGTTTCTAGCTTTGGCAGTATATAAGAGCTTCAAAGTCTACCAAATGGATGTCAAGTCTGCTTTTCTGAATGGCAACCTGGAAGAAGAAGTATATATAGAGCAACCGGATGGATTTCAGTTGGGAGACGACTCAAATATGGTATGTAAACTGAAAAAGGCTCTCTATGGCCTAAAACAAGCACCAAGGGCATGGTACTCTCGGCTGGATGCCTACCTACAGCAACTTGGGTACAAAAAGGGTGTTGTAGACAGCAACCTATACGTGAGGACAGAAGATGGTACTCAGGTAGTTGTGGTAGTGTACGTGGATGACATCATCTTCGCGGGCAACAAAGATGAATTGTGTACAGAGTTTGCAGAGAAGATGAGGACTGAGTTTGAAATGTCCATGATTGGGGAGCTCTCATTCTTTCTTGGCCTCCAGGTTAACCAAATGAAGAACGGCATGTTTATCTCACAGGTAAAGTATGTCAAGGAGATGTTAAAGAAGTTTAACATGGAAGACTCAAAACCTGTCAGCACACCCATGACAACGAGCTGCAAGTTGAGTAAAAATGATGAGTCAGTGACTGTTGATAACACCATGTATAGGTCCATGATTGGAAGTCTATTGTACCTGACAGCTACTAGGCCAGACATTTTACAAGCTGTGTGTATGGTTGCTAGATTTCAGGCAGATCCAAGGGAAACACATGTGACAGCAGTGAAGAGGATATTCCGGTATATCAAAGGCACAGCAGAATATGGTTTATGGTATCCACGAGGAAAGGATTTCACATTAATAGCCTACTCAGATGCAGATTGGGCAGGATGTGTAGATGACAGGAAGAGCACTAGTGGAGGTGCATTCTACTTAGGTGACAAGTTGGTAGCCTGGCACAGCAAGAAACAAGATTCAGTTTCCTTGTCTACAGCAGAAGCTGAGTATATTGCTGCGACGACTTGCTGCACAAAACTTCGTTGGATGCGACAGATGCTAAAGGATTTGGGAATTCAGTTAGTTGAGGCCATTCCTATTTTGTACGATAATACAAGCGCCATTAGCATCTCAAAGAATCCAGTTCAGCACAGCAGGACCAAACATATTGCCATCAGGTACCACTTCTTGAAGGACAAGGTGAATGATGGAGAGGTGAAGTTAGAGTATGTTCCGACTACAGAACAAGTTGCAGATATTTTCACAAAGCCTCTACCGAAAGAAGTCTTTGAATACCTCCGGATGAAATTGGGGGTTACTTCTTCTCCAAAGCATTAGGGAGAATTGGAGACAGGGGGAGTGCGGGCATATTGTTGGAGCACTTTTCCCTTCTGGACATCTCCCTTTCTTATTGTTGTCAAAGGAGGAGATATGTATGTTTTGCAGTTGGGCTGAGAAGGTTTGGTGACAGGGGGAGTCAAATGAAATCTATTTTCTTCTCCAAGTCCGCAGGTGTTGACAACAATTCCAAAGGGGGAGATTGTTGGTCATTTGTTTTAGTTTGTAATTGTTGTCAATCCTAGGGTGTTGGCATGGTGTTGGAAAGCAGTATGATGAAGGTTGCAAGCATTCAAAGTGAAACTGGGCAACTGCATGTTCAGGTCATGTCAGTTAAGCATATTGTTATGCTTATATCTTCACATCTAATATCTGAATTAAAAAGTGGTCAACATGACTTTTGTGCATCAGTGAGAGGAATTAATTTTTTGTTTTGGGATCAGATCGATCCGACTTCAGGTTTTAAAGTTATGGCCTGAACAGTGGGACAACTCTGCCTCTCTCAGGTTGGTGTTTTTCTCAGACCAGTCAGCTTCGAGGTGATTTTACACTACCTTCCATTCAATCTGGGTTAAATCTCAAAGCATGAAAGTTGTAACCCTCTGATAAATCTTTTATTTGGCTCAAGAATCATGTCATTTCGAGCTCAGAAGAGGAAGTTATGAATTTTCTAGTGGAGATAAATTCTGCAGATTTTCTGCACTGCGAGATTAATTCTTCTTCTTGGTACCTTGTTGTGGGTCCCATTATGTGTTGGAATGTAATCAGCAGATGGCCCATCAAGTTTCATCTGATTCAAATGGTAGGTCAGTCCATTTGCATAAGTCTTCATTCAAATGCAAAAGTCTTTTTCATTATAACAAAAGTCTTTTGCATAATGCAAAAGTCTTAATGGAAGAGCCCACAATTGTTGAGTGTGCACTTATTTTCAATTAGAAAAATGGGGTTTATTCATTTTTCTTCAAAGAGTGCAAAAGTCTTGTGCAAAAGTCCTCTCTCAAGTCAAGGTTCAAATAATTAATTGATTCCTACATCTGGTTGGGATCAATTTTCTTCCCCTTGGTGTGTTTCTTTGAAACTAGCTCTTTGAAATCATCATCGATTCTACAAAACAACAATTCCATCAATTGAAGTTAGATTGATTCTATTCTGGAGAGAGTTGCAGAGATAAACCGAAGGCTGAAAAACCCAAAGTCCCGGTGCAAGCAAGAGAGTTTCAAAGTCTGAGATTCACTCTTGAGATCGTACGAGCCTATCACCATCTCTCACTCAGAGTCATGATTAATATGTTCTTCAGTACATGATGATCTGTTCTTCATCTGTGGTATGGTCATCCTGCCCTCTATTTCATGTGGATTTATATTCCTACTTGTAGTCTTCCTCAGATTATGATTGTGCAGACAAAGGGTGTGACTAGAAATTAGTGATTGTGGTTGATAAGAGTTGCAGGGCAAGTGAACTCATCTCAGTGAAATTATTTGTGTGATTGATATTTTCTTGACACCTATGTGTATTGCTGGAATTTTATTGTAAGGCACCTGTGTGTGTTATAAATTTGTTTATCCTTGTAATCACTCAAGTGGGTGCTTGAGTGTAGGGGTTGGTGCTCTTGTCCGTTGGTGCGGGCAAAGTTGTAAGGGGTTGGTGCTCCTAGCAGTTGTTGTTGCTAAAATAGTGGAAGTGCACTTTTTGTGCACCGTGGATGTAACCTGAGGGTGAACCACGTAAAACTTCTGTGTTGTGGTTGTGTGGTTGATTGTTTGCATATAAAATTTTTAGGCACACTGATTCACCCCCCCCTCTCAGTGTCCGTGTGGGGTCAACAATTGGTATCAGAGCAAGGTCCCATTTACAAGCATAATCTGCTTTGGGTGATCTTGTCACAACCCACATGGCTTCAGGAGAAGGTTTCTCTTCTAATAAAGCACCACTATTTGATGGGACAAATTACTCTTTTTGGAAAGTCAGGATGCAAACTTATCTTTCAGCATTGGGGTATGACATATGGGACTACGTAAGAAAAGGCTACAAAGGAAAAGAAGATCCTACTGATGCGGCGGAGAAGAAATTACTTGAGAATGATTCAAAGGCAAGGAATGCTCTGATGTGTGGACTGTCAGACAATGAACTTGTCAAGGTCATGTCCTGTAGGACGTCAAAGGAGATATGGGATAAGCTGCAGAGTGTTCATGAGGGAGACAAGAAAATAAAAGAGGCAAAACTGCAAACTCACCGGGCTCAGTTTGAGAGTTTGAAAATGACCGAAAGTGAGACCATTGGATCATATCTACTGAGAGTCAATGAAGTTGTGAACTCTATTAGAGGGCTTGGTGAAGAGCTAAAAGAAGAGTCTATTGTTAAGAAAATTTTGAGAACTCTTCCTGCCAGATATGATGCCAAAGCTTCTGCCATCGAAGAAGCCAAAGATCTAGAAAGAAAAGCACTTGGGTAGAGCAACACCCTAAGGATCAAATCATTGGAGATCCTGAGGTCGGTGTTAAAACAAGACAAAGTGTAGTTAGCAATTACTCACTTGTGTCCACCATTGAACCCAAGACTGTGGCTGAAGCCAGTCTCGATGAAAGTTGGTTGAAAGCTATGCATGAGGAGTTGGAGCAAATTGAGAAGAACTCCACATGCGAACTAGTCTCTAGACCTACCGATAAGAATGTTATTGGTACTAAATGGGTCTTTCGGAATAAGCTGAATGAAGATGGTCAGGTCATACGAAACAAAGCAAGGTTGGTTTGTAAAGGCTATGCTCAAGTTGAAGGCATAGATTTTGAAGAGACCTTTGCACCGGTGGCTCGTCTGGAAGCCATTCGTATGTTTCTTGCATTGGCTGCATACAAAACCTTCAAGGTATTTCAGATGGATGTAAATTCAGCCTTCTTGAATGGATTACTTGAAGAAGAGGTCTACATTGAGCAACATGATGGTTTTCTTATTAGCAAAAATTCAGACCTAGTGTGCAAGTTGAAAAAGGCTCTTTATGGGCTGAAACAAGCGCCAAGGGCGTGGTATGCAAGGCTGGACCTATATCTCCGCAAGATCGGTTTTGGAAAAGGACTGGTTGATAGCAATCTTTATGTCAAAACAGAGTTGAGCAAACAGCTGGTTGTCATTGTTTATGTCGATGACATCATCTTTGGTGGCAACGATGAAGAAATGTGCAGGAATTTCGCTGAAGAGATGAAGAAAGAATTTGAGATGTCAATGCTTGGAGAACTAAAGTTCTTCCTTGGTTTACAAGTTCAGCAGCTGAAACATGGTATTTTCATATCACAGATGAAATACATCAAGGAAATGCTGAAGCGATTTAACATGGAAGACAGCAAGCCAGTGAGCACACCAATGACAACGAACACAAAGCTAAGCAAAGATGATAAGGGTTCGTCCGTTGATCACACCACTTATCGTTCTAGGATAGGAAGCTTGCTTTATTTGACTGCTACAAGACCGGATCTTCTGCAAGCAGTATGTATGGTGGCTCAATTTCAAGCATCACCAACTGAGATGCACCTCACAGCAGTAAAAAGGATATTTCGATATCTGAAAGGTACCATGGAGCTTGGTATTTGGTATCCAAAAGGCAAATCCTTCACTCTTGTTGCATACTCTGACGCCGATTGGGCTGGATGTATAGATGATCGCAAGAGTACAAGCGGTGGTTCATTCTATCTCGGTGACAGGTTGGTGGCATGGCACAGTAAGAAACAAGACTCAGTATCCCTTTCTACAGCGGAAGCGGAATATATTGCAGCGGCAACTTGTTGTACACAAGTGTTATGGATGCGGCAAATGCTCTCTAATCTAGGAGTTCCGACAACGGATCCTACGCCGATCCTCTGTGACAACACAGTGCAATTCACATCTCCAAGAATCCTGTTCAACATTCTAGAACGAAGCATGTTGCAATTCGCTATCACTTTCTCAAGGAAAAGGTTGCAGATGGTGAGGTAAAGTTGGAATATGTCCCAACTACTGAGCAAGTTGCTGATATCTTCACAAAACCTCTGCCAAAAGAAGTCTTCGAGTATCTCCGAAAAAAATTAGGAGTTACTCACTCTCCTAATCCTTAGGAGTTGTGCTTGAAAGGGGGAGCAAAGTATTCCTTGAATATCCTATTCGTTCCTTCGTTGGTCCCTTTGGACTTGTTGTCAAAGGGGGAGAAAGACTTAAGCTAGGAGAAAGCTATGTTAGAAGAAGTTATGCTATGATAACTTTGGGGAGATTGGTATCAAGAGTGTTAGAGATCTTGATTCTATTTTTTTTAAAGACAGGGGGAGACTATGGTTCTGAAGAAGCTTCATGAAGATCAACTAGTGTTCTAAGTGTTGAAGTTCCAAAAGTGTTGCCAACAATTCCAAAGGGGGAGATTGTTGGAATTTGAGATGACTTGAGAAGTCTTTTGAAGAATTGAAGAAATTAGTATCTCAAGCATTGTTTTGAGTTGGAATTATTGTCAACACAATGTCACAAGCATGAAGTTAATAGGTTGGTGTTGATAGAGCTTAAAAGAAAAATCAGAGTTGAAACAGTTCAGGAATTCAGAATTCCTGAAGCAGAGTGGTCGGTCGACCGGGCACCCCATTCGGTCGACCGAGCAAGAGAAACCTGCAGAAAAAAGGTTCAGGTAGCTCCCAGTTATTTTCGTGACACAGTGTGTCGTCGGTCGACCGGGACCCCAGGATGTCGACCGAGCACGTCAGGTATCTGTTTCCAGACTGTGTCGCAGGTCGACCGAAGACACCAGGATGTCGACCGAGCGCGGGAAGACAGAATTGCGCAGAAACAGAAGTCTTGCACGAAAATTCAGGAAACTCTTGTATTTCATTTGGGACTCTTTCTAAACGAATTGTAGCCTATTTTGAACACTCTTAAGGGTTACCATAACCTATATAAAGGCATGTTTGGTTCGTTTTTAACAAGAGACACAAGAGAGAGAGAAAGAAGAGAAGAGAAAAGAGAGAAGAAAAGAGAGAGTTTTGGAGAGAAGAGAGTGCTGTTGCTGTGTGCAGTCTTGTTACAAGTTTCTACAGCAAGTGTGGACGAGGATGTGCTCTTGAAGATGGTGTTTCGTCCATAAGATAAGTGTCTATCTATTTATGTTTTATTTTCAATTTGTAAGGGATTGAGAGAGAGAGATTGTAGAGGGGAAGGTCTATAGAAAAAGGTTTCTACTTTTATTCTCTAGAACATCAAGTTGGTGCTTGGTGTCTGGGGTTTGGTGATCCTATCTGTTGGTGCAGATAAAATTGTAAAGGGAGTAGGTGCTTCCTAGATAGTTGGTGCTATCTGAAACTAAGGCTTGGTGCTCTTTGTCGTTGGTGCGACTAAATAGATTCAGATCTGTCCCGGATTGGTGTTCGGACAGTCTTTGAACCGTGGACGTAGCCTTTCGGTGAACCACGTTAAATCTGGTGTCCTTGTGTGATTTGATTTGCTTTTGTTGTTAAATTGGACCTGTTTTTAAGGAATCACTGATTCACCCCCCCCCCCTCTCAGTGATCGCGATATCTAACAGAATCAATAAAAAAATCAGATCACAAAAAAAATTTATGGCCTTCATTTGGATTGTACCTACATTTGTGGGAAATCCATCTCTCTGGAATCAGAAACCATAGCTAGAAAAAACACATAAAAAAAAAATATAAATGCAAATTCCATCAACAAAAACCCAAAAACCCAACAAATGCAAATTCACATGAATAGCTACAAAAGCCAAAACCCATAGAACAAAACACAAAACCCAAATACCATGAAGCTCTAATTTGCACTAACCTATTGATTCATAGCTGATTGTAATCCATCCAACTCCAACTCTCGCCCAATTTCTGACGACCCACTTCTCAAAATCATCTGCGTTTCTAAGTACCCACCATCTTCATCGCCATCACTACATCTTAAAGCAACAGCTGTGCTCATCTCAGTCATGGTTTTTGTCTCAAAACCCCTAATTTTCTTAAACCCAGACATTCTTGACAGAAAAACAACTTTTACAACCGATTTCGTGGTGGGAAACTTACGAAATGAAATGGGTTGGGCGATTTCAAGCAACAAGTAAGACAAGAAGAAGATCTGAAAGTGGGAATGTAAGAAACTGCTGCTGCAGCAGCCACTACTGACATTTGGGGGTTTTCGAAATGGAGAGGGTTTTCGATGACGGGATGGACGATGGTTTAAGAGAGACGGGGGTAAGGGCTGGAGATTTGGGGGTTTTCGAATGGAGAGGGATTTTAATCGGATTGGCTGAGAGAGTGGGAGTGATGTGCCAGCGCGAGGGTTGCATGGGATGGAAAGGACGGCGAGATGATACGGGAGGGCAGAGGGCAGAGCGGTGGCGTGGCAGGTGCGGCAAAAAGGAAGAGCGCGGGAGGGCAGAGGGCAGAGCGCGAGAGGGGAAAAAAGGGGGAATAAAAAAGTGAAGAAGAAGTGGGTTTCGTTGGGGGGGGGGTGTTTAAAAGACAAAAATTAGAGTTTCTCCAACGCTTTGAAACCGTTGCTAAACAAAGTTACCACTTGCAACGCTAAAAGTGTAGTTACTATAATTAAAAAAATTTTAATAAAGATTTTTAATAAACATTAAGTTTGGAAAAATTATCAGCATTGCTTACAAGCGTCGTTGATAATATCCTGATTACATCCTACCAAAATTGAGTTGCTACGCTTAAAAGCCTTGCCAATAATGTGTATTAGCAACTTTTCGAAAGCGTTGCAAATAAAAACGTCGCAAAAAGACTCATTTGTTATAGTGAAAGGGAAAGTGGGATTAAAAAAAAAGAAAAAGGGGGAAAGACCCCAACCACTGTGACCTAACGACCCCTCAACTCCTCCTTCCAATGGTTCCTCATCGACCCACGCGCCCCAAACCCTAAGAGGCTCCACCCCCTCCCTCCCCCACCCTTCCCCTCCACCGGCTCAGCCTGCAACGTCCTCTGCCCCCGGATCTTCGTCCTCGGCGGCTCCGTCTCCGACGTCCCTTCGTCCACCGTCTCGATCTTCAACGCCCGCTTCAACCGCTGGGAGACCGGCCCCAGCATGAGGGTCCCACGAGTTCTCGGCCGCTGGCTGGACGGAGGTATTCAACCTGGCCGCAGGATCTTGGTCCCCCGTCCCCTCCCCTGTCGACGTCCAGGAGAAGTGGATGCACAGCAGCGCCATCCTCGGTGGCAAGTTCCTCGCCATGGCGGACCGCGACGGGGACATCTACGATCCAGCCTCGTCCGCTTGATCTGGGCTGGCGCGGGAGCAGGGCGGGAGCAAGGAAAAAAAAGGGGAAGGGGAGCAGGGCGAGAGCAGGGGAGAAAACAAGAGAGAAGGGAAAAGTGAAGAAAAAATGGGAGGGGTGGGGGGTGTTTATATAAAGGGCATTAGCAACTGCCTATGGCGCCTTATTTTTGCAAATGAAATTTTGTTTTCGTCTCCTTTACTTTTGAAAAAAATTAAAACAAACGACAAAATTTATATTTCGTCCTCTTTGGTTGTTCTTTTAAGACAAAAAAAATAATTTCGTCATTAAATTTCGACACAGCAGCCTAGATTTCTTGTAGTGAATATTTTATCGGTAAAACATAACCTTCGTCGGAGAGAGAGAAGAGCGCGCAAGAGAGAGAGAGAGTGAAAAGAGGGGTTTCGGTGGCGGGAGAGGGAAAAAAATTAGGAAATTTACCGACGATTATTTTTCATCGGAAAAAATAGAATTTTCATCGGTATAAATTAATTTATTTTTTATTTTTTTAAAAAAAGTAAAAAAATCTACCAACCTTTACCGTTGTTTTATATTAAACGTCGGTGATAAATTTTCCAACCCTAATTTTCATCGGTAAAAAAAATTTTCTGACAAGTTTTGTCACGGGCAGACACGGGCGAGGTCGAACAGGATTTGTTGCCACTAACTCTATTGGTGGTGGCAACAAGTAACAAGTAGCCATAAAAACACTGGCCGCGGCAAAAAGTTCGACGCTAAAAGTCATTTTTTTGGTAGTGTGAGCAATGGGTTCTTGGTGGGTATCGTGAGAAGAAGAAGGGGTGCGGAATTTTTTTGGTATCAATATTTAGGTTCTCAGTGGGTATCATCTATCCCTAATTTGGGGTTAAATTTTGGGTGCCAGAAAAAGGGTGCGAATTATTTTTGGAATATTAATTTGGCGGGTTTCTTTTTTTATGGCATGCGAAATGTGGGCTGTGAAAGCTGATTAATCTTACAGCTTCTCAAAGCAGGCCGTGAACTTAATTTGAATGGCTTGGCTTTTTACAGCGTGCAACATGTGGGCTGTGATACCCTAATATTTTTACGGCTTGCGAATGTGGGCCGCAAATGCTTAATAATTTACGGCGTCCTAAATGCACGCCGTAATTGATAAGATCTCACGGCACGCAAAATGCACGCCTTAATAAAGAGAAGAAAACGCCCTTTTGCGGCTCACATTCCATGCGCACCGTACTATTATATCATTTTAGCTTGCATTCAATGCACGCCGTAAATGAGAAGCTGTAAAAGCCCTGAAATGGTGTAGTGAGATAACAAAACCGCCACTGCCTGAAGGTAATGTGAGGATAGGTGCTGAAGTTAATCTCTTTTTCAATTCCTCAAAGCTGGCTTCACATTTTCCTGACCACACAAATGGTATATTCTTCCGGGTTAACTTGGTCAAAGGCACTGCAATTGATGAAAACCCTTATACAATTCTTCTGTAGTAGCCTGCCAAACCCAGAAAGCTTCTAGTCTTTGTCATATTCTTTGGCCCCTCCCATTTGACAACTGCCTCAATCTTTGCTGGATCAAGTGCTAGTCCTTTGTTAGAGATGATGTGGCCTAGAAAAGTGACTTGTTCTAGCCAGAATTCGTATTTCCTAAGCTTCGCATACAATTGGTTATCCCTTAACATTTATAGTGAAGTCCTCAGATGCTGTTCATGATCTTCTCTTAACTCGGAATACACCAATATGTCATCAATAAAGATGACTGTGAACTGATCTAGATAAGGTGTGGAGATCTTATTCATAAGAGCCATAAATACCGCTGGTGCATTCGTTAGTCCAAAAGGCATCACCAAAAAGTCATAATGCCCATATCTAGTATGGAAAGCTGTCTTTGGAATATCTGATTCTCTGACTCTCAACTGGTAATATCCAGACCTCAAATCTATCTTCGAGAAATACTCTGCTCCTTGTAATTGATCAAACAGCTCGTCTATCCTTGGCAAAGAATACTTATTCTTGATGGTCACGTGATTTAACCTCCTGTAGTCTATACACATCCTCAAGCTTCCATCTTTCTTCTTGACGAATAACACTAGGGCTCCCCAAGGTCAGACACTTGGTCTGATGAAACCTTTTTCTAACAGATCTTGCAACCGTAATTTTAGTTCACCTAATTCTGCTCGTGCCATCCTGTATGGAGCAATGGAGATCGGAGTAGTCCCCGGCATCAATTCAATTATGAACTCAATTTCCCTAACTGGTGGTAAACCTGGGGTATCCTCTGGAAATTCGCACACTACAGGGACGTTCTCCACCCCTTGGGATTGTTCATCCATTGTAACGAAAGCTATAAATCCTTCACATCCGGTCCTCAACAACTTCGCTGCAGAAAGTGCTGAAATGAATCTAGTTGGTGAAATCCTTCTTTCTCCTTGAAATTCAACTCCGGTAGATATCCCATCCAGTCTAAAAGTAATGATCATGCTAAAGCAATCTATTGAGGCATGATGTCCCGCTAACCAATCCATACCTAAAATCACATCAAAGTCATGCATATCCAAAATAATGAGATTTGCTGGAAAGGTGACATCTCCTATCTTAACTGTGCATCTAGGGTAATATGTGTTACAAACAACTTGTTTCCCTACTGGAGTTGTGACAGTCAAAATAAACTCTAACTCGCTAGCAGGTAAACTAATTATTCTTGCAAACATTGGAGATATAAAAGAATGAGTTGACCCTGGATCAAACAACACTTTAGCTTCTACTCCAGAGATAAAGAGTTTACCTTCTACCACATTACATGCTGTGTCTGCGTCCACTTGATTCAAATGATTTAGACAGCCTTGCTGTTGTGGTTTGTTTCGATTTTGATTTTGCCTTCCTTGCTGCACATTCCTGTTCTGTTGAGGTGGACGAGCATTCTGGTTCTGTGGTTGTTGACGAGGTGTTGCTGAGGCTGCCTTTGCTGATTCTGAACTGCCTGCTGATTCTACTATGGTGCTTGCCTGGGTTGTCGTGGAGGCCTAATGCCTTGATTCCTGATGTTTGGGCAGTCCTTAACCATGTGGTCAAAACCACCACACTTGTAACAAGCTCCTATAATTATATAACATTCTTGGGATGGGTGATTCTTGCCACAATGAATACAAGCAGTCTATGTCTAAGGTTTTTGATACTGTTTCTGCCTCTTGCCTTGATAAGATTTCTATCCTTGGTGCTACTGCCTTTTCCTTTGAGTATCTTTATTGATTTTATTATTTATATCTTCAAATTTGTAAGCTCTTTTGATAGCCTCTTGGAAGGTAGTAGGTGACACAACTCCCGAGGCATCCCTCAAGATGATGGGATTGAGTCCATCCTTAAACTTTGTGATTTTCTTTTCTTCTGTATCAATAAGCTCCAGTGCATACGGAGACAATTTCTCAAATTTTGTAAGATACTCAAGGACTGTCATGTCCTCTTGCTTGAGCAACAGAAACTCTGCTGCTTTGTGCTTCTTGATATGAGCTGGAACATATTTCTCGCTGAACTGTTGTTTGAAGGTAGTCCAGGGAACTTTGTTTTCAATGTTCTGGTAGCCATCCGTAAGAGTCTTCCACTAAATGTCTGCCAAGCCAGTAAACATGGAGGCTGCCAAATGGACTCGCTGTCTACCTGTACATTGAAAAAGGTTGAAGATGTTTTCCGTGTGAGCAAGCCAATCATCTGCCGCTAAAGGATCTTCTTGTCCCGTAAACTCGTATTGACCTCTCTTTCCAAACTTCTCAAATAAAGCATTATGATCCCGGTTTGTATTCTGGATGACAAACTGTGCTCCCACATTAGGTGTTGGTTCTGGTCTTCTCCCTAAGACCTCAAGTAGTTGTCTCTGGACTTGAGTCAGTTCCTCATCCTTTTTAGCCATCTGTTCTTGCAATCTGGCTTGGTGCTCTTTGAATCTGATATGATTTTCATTTGCCTTCTGTTCCTTCTTAACTAACATTCACATGAGTTGTTGAAATTGATCTGTCATCTGATTCTCAACTCCACTACCACTATTACTGCCTGAAGCATTTCCTGTCGTTGGAGGTCTGCTGGAGCCATAATGCTGCAAAACAACTTTTAGTACAACAAAATATAATAAATAAAGCGTACCAAATTCCCAATCGACACTAATTAACGAACAATCTAACGGATCCTTGCTACGTCCCTATTGATGGACCGTGCATTCCTTGCTCGGTTCTACTGAGGTCGGCGGACGTTGGAGACCGTTGGGCCCGACCCTTTCATAACCGGGGGGCAGGAGCAGGTATCAACGTTTTTTTGTGTGGGTGTGCCAGATTTTATATTTTACTTGGAATTGCAAGTGGTGATCTGGAGATCAACCTTCGCAAATAAAAAGGAAATCAACATCTTTCAAGTTTTCCATTGCACATATATTTAAGAAAATAGACATTTTCTTGATTTGTTGTGAAAGGCGATCTTTTGGCATTTATAACCGATTTTTGGCGTTTATAGCCGATTTTGGCATTTATAGCCGATTTTGGCATTTATAGCCGATTTACAATTCTTATCAATAATGAAAGATAAGAGTTGTGATTTTTGTCTATTTTGGAAAAATAAAAACTATAATGAAAAGCAAGAAAAGGAGGATCTAACTTCTCAGGAGATTGTGGGGAGCCCGTTCAGATTGACGGTCGCAAGCCATATATGGACTTCGCCATCATCCATGCAGATGAGAACAGAGGATGCTCTTTATTCGCTTGGCTTGGCTATAACCTCAAATTTTTAGAGGACAAAGACCAAATGGAGGTCCTTTGTCCAATAAAAATCTAAGTAGATGGACTAAAAAGCCACGTCTAAGCCATTGGAGGTAGAAGGAGAAGGCAAGGACCTTGGGGGGGGGGGGGGGCGGTACCCCCCAAAGGCTTTTGTCACCTTGTAGTGGTGGCCGGTGCAGAAATTCAGTAGAGTTTTCTCTATTTCTTTCTCTAGATTTTCTGTGCTTTTTTCTGATCTTTGAAAGTGATGTCTGTGTCTGATCTCCTATTCTTCTTGGAATGCTCTCCTATTTATAAGCTTTAGGTAGCCATTTAGGAGGATTTATGAGCCTCAATTGTCGTAAAGCTACATAAAGGGAGGAGTTACAAGATTGAAGTCTTTATTTTGTAACTCCTTTTTCTTGGCTTCTGATTGGCCGGAGGAGATTGAGGGCATTTAATTGCCTTTAATCACCATGATGGGAGGAGTTTCATGGTTTAAATGCCATGAATCTCTTGACTTGTAACTCCCATTTGCTTGCTTCTGATTGGGCCGTCCAAAGAAATGAATTAATGACTGCAATAAAGCTAGTCAATTAATCGCATTAAGTGGTCGCCGAGCAATCGAAGAGTCACAGGCCGTGCCGCGTCTTTTGGAGTTCCTTTGGCGATGATCATTGATGGATTTCTATCTCGATCGACATCGGATGACCATGTAACTTCAGGTATTGGTTGCCAACAGCGGGTCGGTGCTATCTGTCCTGTCGATTTCTCAATCGGTCGGGTAGAAAGCACACTTTTTTTGTTGACCGGTTGGCGATCAATATTGATTTTGATACTGTTGATGATTGACCCGTGATTTTGACGGATGTTGAAGGATTTGGTGTCTCAAAAGTATGAATTTTGGAAAATCCTAGGAGTTGGAAGCTTCGAATCGCGAAAAACGATGAAAAATGGGCTTTCCGGGGCGAACCCGGCGATTTTGGGATCCATGGTCGCCAGCGACCATGGGCCAGGGTCGCGGGGGTCCGCAACCGTGGGGGGAAATTCTCCCCTTTTGTCCCGTTTTGCGGTAGTTTTTTATGTTTTTTGATTCTTTTTTTTCTTCTGTATTTTTTCTTGACATTCTGATAATTTATTGGCCTGATTTCCCTGTAGAAAACTTGATGAGAATCCTTTCATTTTGGAGTGCAAAGTTTCCAATTTTTCGGGAAAGTTGAAGACTTTGTCGCGTAGAGCTGCCGATTTTCCGTCAGAAGTTGAAAATGGGTGAAACAATGTCAGAATGACCTAAAATTTGAGGTGAAGCCTCCTGAGCAATAAATAAGACCAACCATAGGCTTTTGTTTGTGTTTTGAAGCCATTTAGGGTCCTATCACTAGCAGACTTGTTTTTGTCGCGAGGGGGATGTTGCGCTTTGATGTGCGGTCAACCGGTGTCTGATTGACTTGAAATTTGACAGGGAACTTATTGGAGTCATTTTGAGATGATCCATAGGCTTTGTCTAGGAAACCATGGTCCTGGGGAGCTTCATCGCCGAGAGGCCTGATTTGGCTTCCGAGCATCAAAGTATGGCCAATGTTGTCGAAATGACCTGAAATTTGACGTGTAGCCCTTTGTAAGCATTTTGAAGCCGTCCATATGCTTTTTTTGATGAGTGATGGCCTTGGTGGTTCTCACCGCCGAGAGGCTTGATTTAACTGTTTAAGGGTTGATGGAGGGCTAAATGTTGTCGGTTTGACTCGGAACTTGACGTGGAGCCTTTTGAATGTATTTTGAGACCATCCATAGGCTCTGATAGAAGATTTGGTGTCTCCGATGCTGTTTCCGCCGATAGCTCATGTTCAGCTATCGGAGAAGCGAAGTTAGGCCAAATGATTTTGAAATAGCCCGAAACTTCTTGTGTACTCCTCTTTTGGCTGTCTTGAAGGATCTTGCAGTTTTTGTTTGTTTCTGACAAGATTTGATTTTTTAGAAGTAGCATTGTCTTGAAGGGTGCAGCTTCATGTAGCTTTCTTGAGTTTAGAGAGGCAAAGTGACACAATTTTTTGTGTCAACAAATTCCCCCTCGAGGTACAGCGACGAGTTGCTTAACTTTTATAGTCGATGTGCCTCGAAGAGATTTTTTAAGGAGAGCTTGTGACTTGACCAAGAGTCTTTGAGCAGTCTTTCTTTTGGTATTGTAGCCTTTTGAGCTTCCAGGGGAATTTTATGGTAGTAAAAGAAATCACGTACCATCTCGAGGAAAAATTTTGAAGATGACATCAAGGATGGATTTGGGTTTTTGTTTTTGACCTTTTGACCTAACAAGCTGTATGTGGCAGGTTAGGTGGTCGGGTTTGATTTTGATCGTGTGACCCAACAAGCTGTATGTGGAATGTTGGGGGGGGTTGATTTTGGTTTTGATCTTGTGACCTAACAGGCTGTATGTGGCAAGTTAGAGGATCAAGTTTTGGTTTTCGGTTTTGGTCTTGTGACCTAACAAGCTGTATGTAGAAAGTTAGGGGACCATGATTTGGTTTGGATTTTTGTGGAATGTCAATTTCAAGATTTTGGCTCAATTTTGTATATGAGGCTAGATGGTTTGATTTTTGGAAGCTCATGGGGCTTGGAATTCTTTTTTGTATGGTCCAATCAACTCAAAAGAGGCATGGAACCATTTTTGTATGCCCTTGGTAAGAGGGATTTCTCTTTGATGAAAAGCCCAAAATTTTTTTTTTTTTGTGTGCCTAGGTGGTCAAACCTGGCTCATATGGGCTAACCCATGGGACCTTACGCTTTTGGTCATATGGGCTAACCCTTGGGACCTTAAGCTTTTGGGATGGCTTAGATCTCATATGGTGTCATTTTTATAAAAAATATCTAAAAATATCTCCTCTGGATAGAGAATATCTAAGAATATCTTTATTTGGAGAGGATCTCTCATGTTTCCTTTATTTTGGGAGAGAATATCTCAAGATATTCTTCTCTGGGAGAGAATCCCTCAAGATATCTTTCTTTTAGAAAAGATTCTTTCAAGATATCTTTCTTTTGGTAAGGTTACTAATTAGTAACACTTACCTCTTTCTTGTTTCCTTCTTTGGTTTGCTCTCTTCTATAAAAGCAAGAGGGAGGTTGGATCTCTTGCTCTTATTGCTTTCTTTTGCAAAAATCTCAAGAGGGCTTCAAGACCAATAGTTTTTTCTTCTTCAAAGATCTTCAAGCTTTTCCTCTTCTTCTCCATCAATGGCTTCAAGTACGTTTTCTTTCTTAAGAAAACTCCTTTCTAAAAAATAGGATGGTAAAAAAAAGAAAGTGATTGTTTTTTTTTTCTTTTCTTTTCTTTTATTCTTTTTTTTCCACATTTTTTCTTCTCTTTTTTTTTACACATGTTTTTATTTTTTTCGTGCTTTTTCTTCTTTTTTTTATGCACGTTCTTTTTTTTTTTGTGGGCCGTAAGGATCTGGCCGTACGGCCACGTGGCCTGTGGGCCTATCCCATTTTTTGTTTCCCCTTTTTTTTGCTGATGTTTCTTTTCTCTCTCTCTCTCTCTCTCTCTCTCTCTTTTGTTGAGAAAGTTTTCTTTTTTCTTTTGCTCATCATGATAATGCATTTTTTTGGTAAACCAAGATGTTCATGCATGCATTCTTTTGTAAATTGAATTGGTAGCATGATGTGATAGCATACCTGAAATTTTTTGCAAATTTGGGAATTTGGAGCTCGCAGTGATGTTGAGCCCTTCCTGATTTTGCGAAGACTTTGAGGTTTCGAAAGTTTGGAGTTTCGAAGCTCGCAGCAATGTTAAGCCCATGTTCAAGCTTTTTATTTATTTCGGGATATTTCTTTTTTCTTCGGAATTGCCCTGGAGTCATGTCAAAATTTTGCCAGATTTTCCTTTAGTGAAATCCTGTCATTTTGATGATTGACCTTTTTTTTTCCAACCTTTGCAGGTGGTTCCTCCCGAACGAATAAGGGTAAAGAGCCTGCTACAAGCGTACCTCGTCGATCTGCTAGATCTTCTAATCTGGCTGTTCAGCAGGCTTGGAAGAAGATCCAGTATGATGAGAAAAACCTGGAAGAGTGTGACTCCCTCAACCGAGATGAGATGAGGCAGCGACTGATCGCTCTCAAGAGTGAGGAATTTTTTCAGATCATGGTAAGCAACCATCTTTGGTGATGGACGATCAGAGGGTTTTGCCCAAGCCTACCTTCTTCTTTGGTGATGCAGTCCTTGATGACATGACATACTAGAGAAGATGTTTTCAGTTCTCTTACGGAGTTGATGGTGAGAAGAGAACTGTTATTACCCGGTCGACTTTTGATCGCACCGTCTCGATCATGAGCCTTTCTCCCACATGCTCTAAAAGGGAAGATCCTCCAAGCTGGGTGAAACGGACAAGTGTAATCAAGACCGGGGTTTTTGTTGGCGGTTGTTCTCCTGGATATGCGGAGAAGTTGCCTTTGACATGGACATGTTGATGCCGGCCAGCGGCTACCAGGGCTCTGATTATCCGTCGGTCGATTTAGGACCGGTGGGCCTTGGCATTTTCAGCGGTGACGGCAGCAATTGGGTGAAGCTTTTTCGACTTCGTGGCCATTTCAATGCTGACTCCGAGTGGAAGTCGTGGACTGATCGCGTCCTGCTCATTGGTGGCGCCGTTTTGAAGGAAGCCAGGATTTTTTATGCGGTCCGCGCTGTCACGCCCCGAGCCCGAGATTACACACATCCCGAGGCGCGACACACGCCCGCGTGGAAATTCGAGTCAACTCATTGACTCTAAGTCCCCACGTACGGAATTTACCCACAGGATATCACGTGTGAGGTTTATATTTTTCGATATGCCTGTATAATTTGTCAAATAGATATCCAATTAACACAACACAATCATCAAGATATAGAGCATAAGGGTCCATGAGCATAGATTAGATTTCAAGTTCAAGTTCAAGAGATAAAGAGAGAAGAAGTAAGTTAGTTAAGTTAAAGTCTACAATTCCAAAAGCTAAACAAGTTTATAAGCTACTACAAAAAATATGTGGCAATCCTAGCCACGGTCAGTGGGTCATTTAAACGTCCATTTCTCATCGAGTGGATGTCTAGAAGACATCATCAGGAGTCCACTCTGCTACGTTCTGGAGAGATTCCTCTTCCTCAAGGATCTCCGGGGGAGTGGCGTCGACATATTCACCTGTAACGCCAAGTGTAGCACCATTAGACTAAGCTAAGCAAGACTGTTGACACCAAAAATGTCACTTTGCCTTTTCAAGATCCAAAGAGCTACATGAAGTCGCAACCTGCCATAAATAGGCAATGCTGCTTCCAAAAATCAAATCTTGTCAGAATCAAACAAAAACTGCAAGATTCATCCAGACAGCCAAAAGAGGAGTACACAAGAAGTTTCAAGCCATTTCAAGATCATTTGGCCTAACTTCGCTTCTCCGACAGCCAAATCAAGCCTCTCGGTGGTAAAGCTCTCCGGGACCATGGTTTCCAAGACAGAACCTATGGATCATCTTAAAATGACTCCAATAGGTTCCCTGTCAAATTTCAAGTCAATCGGACATCGGTTGACCGCACATCAAACCGCGACATCTTCATCGCGATAAAAAGCAAGTCTGCAGGTGATAGGACCCCAAACGGCTTCGAAACTCAAACAAAAGCCTATGGTTGGTCTTATTTATTGCTCAAGAGGCTTCACACCAAATTTCAGGTCATTCCGACATCGTTTGACCCAGTTTCAAGCTTTCTGACGGGAAATCGGCAACTCTGCGCGACAAAGTCTTCGGCTTTCTCAGGAAATTGGAAACTTTGCAAAATAAAATGCAAGGATTCTCATCAGGTTTCCTACAAAGAAATCAGGCCAATAAATGATCAAAATGTCAAAGAAAAGTACAGAAGAAAAAAAGAATCAAAAAAGAGCAAAAACGGACGCAAAACGGGACCCGAAAGGGGGAAAAACCCCCCAGGGTCGCAGACCCCTGCGACCCTGGCCCAAGGTCGCAGGCCCCTGCGACCCTGGGCCAGGGTCGCCGGCGACCATGGACCCCGGGGTCGCCGGGAAAGCCCCGGAAACCCCGGTTTTCGCCGTTTTTTTCGCGATTCGAGGGGTCCAGCCTCTGGTACTTTCCAAAATTCATGCTTTTGAGACACCAAGTCCTCTGATATCCGTCCAAAACACGGGTAAATCATCAAGAGTATCAAAGACAGTATTGATCGCCACCCGGTCAACCAAAAAAAAGTGTGCTTTCCACCCGACCGATCGAGAAATCGACAGGACAGATGGCACCGACCCGCTGTTGGCAACAAGCACCTGAAATTACATGGTCATCTGATGTCGATCTACATGAAGATCCATCGATGATCATCAACAGAAGAATTCCAAAAGACGTGGCACGGCCCGCGACTCTTCAGCTGCTCGGCGACCACTTAATGCGATTAATTGACTAGCTTTATTACAGTCATTAATCCATTTCTTTGGACGGCCCAATCAGAAGCAAGCATTTGGGAGTTACAAGTCAAGAGATTCATGGCATTTAACCCATGAAACTCCTCCCATCATGGCGATTAAAGGCGATTAAATGCCCTCAATCTCCTCCGGCCAATCAGAAGCCAAGAAAAAGGAGTTACAAAATAAACAATTCAATTTTGTAACTCCTCCCATTATGTGGCTTAATGACATTAAAAGCCCATAAGCTCTCCTAAATGGCTACCAAGAGCCTATAAATAGGAGAGCACTCCAAGGAATCCAGATCATCGAAAAAAACACACAACAAACATCAGACAGCAGTCAGAAATCCAGAGAAAAGAAAAAGAGAGAAAACTCTGCAGAAGTTCTACACCGGCCACCGCAACAAGGTGATAAAAGTCCCTTGGGGGGTACCCCCCCCAGGGTCCTTGCCTTCTCCTCCTGCCTCCAATGGCTTAGATGTGGCTTTTCAGCCCGTCTACTCGGTTTTTTTATTGGACAGAGGACCTTCCTTTGGTCTTTGTCTTCTAAAAACCCGAGGTTATAGCCAAGCCAAGCGAATCAAATAGCATCCTCTGTTCTCATCTGCATGGATGATGGCGAAGCCCACATATGGCTTGCGACCGTCAATCTAAACGAGTCCTCCACAATCTCCTGAGAAGTTAGATCCTCCTTTTCTTGCTTTTCATTGTAGTTTGTATTTTTTCAAAAGAGACAAAAATCACAATTCTTGTCTTTCATTATTGATAAGGATTGTAAATCGGCTATAAACGCCAAAATCGGCTATAAACGCCAAAAATCGGCTATAAACGCCAAAATCGGCTATAAATGCCAAAAAAAATCGCCTTTCACGGCAAATCAAGAAAATGTCTCTTTTCTTAAATATATGTGCAATGGAAAACTTGAAAGAAGTTGATTTCCTTTTTACTTGCGAAGGTTGATCTCCGGATCACCATTTGCAATTCCAAGTAAAATAGAAAATCTGGCACACCCACAAAAAAAGAAATGTTGATGCACGCCCTTGCCCCCCGGTTACGAAAGGGTCGGACCCGACGGACTCCCACGTCCGCCGACCTCGGTAGAACCAAGCAGGAGCGCGGTCCATCAAGCTGGCATCACCCGGTGGGACTCGTTTATTTGAGAACACGATGCTAGAAATGAAATATTTGCATATCATATATTTTGCTCTATGCTTATATTTCTTTTCTTGATTCCTTGGCTACTTTATAATTGGTGGCCTATGTTAATTCTGCAAAAAATATGAGATGAGATTTTTTGTTTGGAAATTTCTAATTCTTTGAATTTATTTCCATTCTTTCTCTTTTCAAAAAAATAAAAATTTTAAAGAAAAAAAAAACAAAAAAAAAATCAGATTTCTCAATTTGGATTCAAAATTGAGAAACCTTGATCCGTTCCTATCGTTCATCGCGCTTGCAGAAATGTTGAGCCTGTTCGACTAAGGTTTTGGGCCATGGTTTCTCTTCGATGAGTTCATTAAAAAATCAAAAAAAAAAAAATATATATATATATATAAAAAAAAAAAATTTTAGATTTCTCAATTTGAATTCAAAATTGAGAAACCTTGATCTGTTCCTATCGTTCATCGCGCTTGCAGAAATGTTGAGCCTGTTCGACTAAGGTTTTGGGCCATGGTTTCTCTTCGATGAGTTCATCAAAAATAAAAAAAAATATATATATATATAAAAAAAATTTTTTTTAGATTTCTCAATTTGAATTCAAAATTGAGAAACCTTGATCTGTTCCTATCGTTCATCGCGCTTGCAGAAATGTTGAGCCTGTTCGACTAAGGTTTTGGGCCATGGTTTCTCTTCGATGAGTTCATCAAAAAAAAAATATATATATATATATAAAAAAAAAAATTTTAGATTTCTCAATTTGGATTCAAAATTGAGAAACCTTGATCCGTTCCTATCGTTCATCGCGCTTGCAGAAATGTTGAGCCTGTTCGACTAAGGTTTTGGGCCATGGTTTCTCTTCGATGAATTCATAAAAATAAAAAATAAAATAAAAAAATAATATAAAAAAAAAAAGACATAAACCACTAAGGTTAAACCAACTGTGTTCTTTGATCATGGTTGATTCAAAGAAAAGCCTTGTCCAGAGTGTGGAGACAGCTTGACTGTTCTAGGCAAGGGTCCTCCAAACGGGTTCATTAAGTAATCCTACCCTTACTTGGGGGCAATTCTATCAATCAAGATTCATAAGACCGGGTTAGGAGGCCTATGTGTACTCTCTCGTCTTTTAAATAAAAAAAAATAAATAAAAAAAATATATAAAAATTTTAAAATAAAAAATACAAAAAAGATTTTTTTTTAAAAAAAAAAAAAAAAAAATCTTCAAAAAAAAAAAATCTTCAAAAAAAAATCTTCAAAAAAAAAAACTTCCGTCATTTTGGGTTTAGATTGGAGAAATCTTGGTCTTCTTCTTTCTGAGCACTGGCGCTCGCGGAAATCGCTGAGCCCGTGTTCAGATTGGAGTGCCTTTTACTCTCTTTGATGAACCCGATATTGGCCTTTCAAAAGAAAACTCGTCATTTTTAGATTCAGATCCGAGAAATCATGGTTCATTTCTTTCTGAGCACTGGCGCTCGCGGAAATCGCTGAGCCCGTGTTCAGATTGGAATACCATCTGCTCTCTTTGATGAATCCAATCTTGACCTTTCAAAACAGAGAATCTCATCTCATAGATGCGGTCTCAAAACATTTGTGTCTAGCGGTACTAGTACGCCCTTTCAGGGTCTACTGTATTGCGACCGGCACATCTGTAACTCCAACTTTATATTCTTCTTACCTCGAGCAAGC
This sequence comes from Litsea cubeba, assembly GCA_012931725.1. NCBI lineage: Eukaryota > Viridiplantae > Streptophyta > Magnoliopsida > Laurales > Lauraceae > Litsea > Litsea cubeba. The sequence goes on from CM022950.1 coordinate 37,100,614, forward strand.
TCTGCTTCTCGATAAGTCGAATTTAAGTTCACAATTGCTTCTAGCAGTCACTGGGATGCCCATTCCGGGCTTACCACACCTGCGATCAGAACAATTGTACCCTCTATGGCATTTTGCCTTCCTCATATTGTTTGGGTCATCTACCTCGAGCAATTTGAAAAGACGAAACCATAGAACTTCCCATTTATGATCATTATATTCTTGTGATTACTAATGGATGTGGTCTTGTTTCAGAAATTTTTGAAAAAAACTAACAATGGCAGCTTCACTAACCATTACTTTCGACGAAAGCAAGCACCAACTCATGCTTCAACAGAAGCAAACCACGCGCACCTACAAGCGCCCCATCAGCTGCCGAAGGGTCAACTCCCTCGGCAACTCTGTGAACTCCGGGTCGACCTCGACTCCCCGGACTATCGTCTTCGGGACGCTGGGACCATTCCCACTTCCTGAGGAACAAGCTGCTCCCTCCAAGAAGCAGAAACTCGCCTCTCAACGTGTCACTACCGTGACACCAAAGGCGAGTACAAGAAGGCCTGAAGCCCGTGGCAGCCCCACGAAGCCTCAACCTGCAAACAACCAGGTCTACCCCAAGACTTGGTCCCCAAGACCTTCACCAAAACAAAGAAGGTCCCAGGCATCCACTAAGCCAGCATTCCTGGCCCCACTCAAGGAGGACCAGTTCTATCCTCTTGCTTACATGAAAGAGGAGAGACCCATCTCCAACCTGACTTCAAAGTCATCCCAGCATGAGCCGGCTTGTTCTTACAAGCCCAAAATCAAGTCATGCATCACAAGGCCTCCACAAGCATCTGCTAAGGCCTACAAATCTGCAGTTCGACCCTTCATATCTACAGGGGCCGAACTTCACAAGTTCAAAGCTTCGCTTGCAACTGGCGAAGGATAGGGTTCGCATCCTGTCCTTGCCCAGCTACAAAGAAGACAGACTCGGCTGCTGCGCCCGAGGGAGCACATCCTTCATTGTCAAAGCCCAGTTCAGAGCTGACCGAAGCTCAAATTGCTCGTCGTATACGCCGCCGCGCGTCGTACCGACAAAAGAGACTACAGAAGCAAAGGACCTCAGCCTCCCACACTTCAAGTCTCTCCAAAATGGGTCGAAAAAGAAAGACCAACCAAGTTGCTGCCGTCCATATGGTTGGAAAAACCAGAAGGCGCCAAAAATCAGCAACAAAAATCCATGTCCGACGTCCAATGACCCGCAGCGTCTCAAGGACAAGAAGACATTCAGAAGAATCCCCTGCTCCTTCAAGCAAAGGACAGCAGAGTGATCCTTCCTCAAGCTCCTCTTCAAAAAGAATGAGCCCCAGCTCAGTCACCAGGACAGTTTCTTCGTTCGAATCACGAAGGATGAATGTCTTGGCTACAAATTCTGAGCCACCACCCCACAATCCACCTCCAGAAGATGCGATTACCCGCATCCAGCAGTTGGAACAGGGCCAGCAGAGGATTGAAACTCTGATGGAAAACCTTCTCCTCGCCTTCCAAAATCAGGCGAACAATGAACCTCCTCCGAATCATCAAGACGACGAGGTAAATAGAGAAGAAAATGAGTCACGCGCCCTTACCAAAAAGGACGTAGACGGTATCCTCGCCAAAGCAAAAGAAGAGGATATACTCAAGGAGCATGGGATCAAGCCACCATATCCCTTATGGATGGACTCGGTCCCGTTCCCCACCAAATTCAAGCATCCTACTCTCCAAACATATACGGGGAAAGGATCAGCCAGACAGCACGTCATCCACTTCAAGATCTTGACGGGAGCTATCGCGGATCAAGATGCACTCAAGATCCGCCTCTTTGCAAGTACCCTAAAAGGTACGGCCTTCGATTGGTACTCCACTCTGCCGGAGGACTCAATCCAAAACTGGGCCATGCTAGAGACACGCTTCCTGACTCACTTCAAAGGTGAGGATCATCCCGCTACTATGGCTCAGCTGTGCAGCCTAAAACAGGGGGAGAATGAATCAACATATGACTTCATTCACAAGTGGAAAGCAATGGCATACAAATGCTCTGATGTATTGCCACAAGCGTCGCTAGTCGACATCTGCCGAAACAACATGAGAGCCAGAATCCGCTCCATGATCATCGGCAACAAATCAAAAAACCTGGGAGAACTCCTAGAAGCTTCCATGGAAGCTGAAACGATGATTAAAGACCTCAACAGTCAGAAATCATCAAGAAAAAGAGCCAACCGCCATTGCAACCTCTAAACCAAAGAAGAAAGAGGTCCTCAATGTGCAGACCAAGCCAGCTCCTCAGCCACCAAAGAAAGCTGAAAACAAAGCTGCTGGTAAGAGACCTGAACTCTCTGATGCCTTCAAAGAACGGGTAGAGAAGAAATACCCGTTTGATGAAGATGTTGATGAAATCTTCGGGGCTCTTGTGGCAAATGGCAAGCTCACCTTGCCTGAACCAAAAAGACCGGGTGATGTTGGCAAAACCAACGATCCTCGGTACTGTCCATACCACCAGATGATCTCGCATCCTCTCAATCAATGCTTCGTTGTGAGAGAGAAAATAAATGAGATGTGGAAAAACGGAGTCATCACCTTTGACAAAAACTATGGGTCTGCCTCCGTCAACATGGTGACATGTGGACAAACATCAAGATCACCGAAGAAGAAGATCACTACTTCCTTCAAGGTGATAAACTCAATCGAAGCGTCCGAGGAACTGGTTCCTTACCCGACACCAGACGGACAACCGATATGGGTACATCCCGATCTCCTGGAAGATGAAAATTGGGAGGTCGTGAAATAAAGCCTACAGCTCGACAGCGAAGGCAGGCTAGGAAACATCTCCTCAAGCTCAAACGGCAAGAGAAGACCCAGCCAAAACTAGAGGTCAAAGAAAAGGCAGAGGCTTCCTCTACCGCTTCACTGGAGGTAACAAAAACATCCCTTCCAGAGACTTCAAAGGGGGTAAGGAAATTCACTCTCAGTGATTTCATGCCACCTCAATTCAGAGAAGCCATGCAGGAGGCATCATACTCTTGCAATTCGGTAGTTGGATTCTCCATTGATGGATACGAGTCCAGCGACACCGATGATGGATTTGAATCCAACTACACAGATGAGTGGGAGGATCCCTTGAAACAGGAGAATATCTCTCCGATGAAGAATGGGTTCCTGAGTCTCATCTTATGCCAGTAATCTGGTATAACCCCCTACAGCCACAAGGATCCTGGTCTGATGATGAAGAAGACCAAGAAGCTGTACAAGAAAATGCTGCTGAACCAGCACCCCTCATTACTCCAGTGGAAATCAACATGTTGAGCCACAAAGAGATGATGAAGAAGAAGATCCGGCTCCCATGCCTGATCTTGAAGAATATGCAAGGATCTTGCAGCGACTCGCTCTAGAATAAGAGCAAGAACGCGTCAACGAGCCTCCTCGCAATCCAGAGCCTGAAGTCCCTGAAGACCACCAGCTCTTCCGAAGCATCGTCTGATGAGAGCACTTACACTCCGGCTTCGCAAACACAAACTGCGAATGAATCCATTGAAATGCTTCTTCGGCGTCTCGTCTGGTAAGTTCCTCGGATTCTTAGTTCGGAAAGCTAGAATAGAGCTTGACCCCATAAAAGTCAAAGCCATTCTAGAAATGCCCTCTCCAAGAACCTTGAGAGAACTCAAAGGGCTTCAAGGGAGATTAGCCTACATCAGACGGTTCATCTCCAATCTTTCGGGGAAATGCCGTCCATTCTCCCGATTGATGAAAAAAGGTTGTAAACTTTGTCTGGGATGCTGACTGTGAAGCTGCTTTCCAAGACATCAAGTCATACCTGACAAAACCTCCAGTATTAGCTGCTCCTACCACTGGAAAACCATTCATCTTGTACACAAGAGCCCTTGATCACTCTCTGGGAGCTCTGCTTGCGCAAGAAAATGATCAAAGAAAAGAAGCTGCTCTATATTACCTCAGCCGCATGCTAGTAGGAGCAGAGCATCGCTACTCTCCAGTCAAAAAGAATGTCTTGCAGTGATGTTCGCCGTACAAAAGCTGCGTCACTACTTGCTTTCCAACACAGTCTACCTGGTCTCGAGGGTCAACCTCTTGAAGGTACTTGTCACAAAGGCAGGTTCTCTCAATGCTCGACTGGCAAAATGGTCCATCCTTCTGTCACAATTTGATATTAGGTATGTACCACAAAAAGCAATCAAAGGGCAAGCTCTAGCGGACTTCCTCGCAGAGCATCCATTGCCTAAAGATTCTCCACTCAGAGATGATCTCCCAGACGAACCAGTGTACAATGTGGAGACTTTCTCACAAAGTGCCTCCTGGGACATGTACTTTGACGGTGCAACCAGGACAAATGAAAAAAGACAGCTGATCTCGGGAGTTGGCATCCTCTTTGTTAGCCCCGACAAATACATGATTCCACACGCTTTCTCGCTACTGGAACCATGCACAAACAATGCAGCTGAATATCAAGCTCTGATCTTAGGATTGGAACTCGCCATCGAATCCGGTATCACCATGCTGGAAGTCTTTGGAGACTCTCAACTGATCGTCAACCAGATGAATCAGAAATTTGAAGTCAGGAAGCCAGATTTGTTGCCCTACTACAACAAGGCACAATCACTTCTGCAAAAGTTTGACATCTGTCACATCACCCACATTCGTAGAGGTGAAAACATACGTGCAGATGCCCTAGCCGGACTTGCCGCATCCATGGCAATCCAGGAAGGGGAAAACATGCAAGTCACAGTGTGCGAAAGAAGAATCCTTCCTCCTCTTAACACACACCAAGCAGTTGCTGAATGCCACCAAGTGGTCGGAAGTCGGATTTCAATCCTGCAAACTTCAATTGGCGACTGGAGGGATCCGTTCATTGATTACATTATGTTCGGAATCCTACCTGAAGATCCAAAAGAACGGGTAAGCATCCAAAGGCGAACCCCAAGCTTCCATTTGGATATTCCTTCAAAAATCCTTTACAGGAAATCCTTCAACGGAGTACTTCTACGCTGCTTATCACAACAAGAGGCTGAAGAAACACTCAAAGAAGTTCATGCTGGTCTTTGTGGAGCTCATCAGGCTGGACCTAAGCTCTATGATCAGATAAAAAGGTTAGGATATTACTGGCCTACCATGGTAGCTGACGCAATGCAATTTGCTAAGCGCTGCCAACAATGCCAAGTTCATGGAGATTACATTCACATGCCTCCAGAATGGCTGCATCCTACAGCGATCTCATGGCCTTTCGAAGCCTGGGGTATGGACATCATAGGTCCTATTTCTCCCCCTTCAAGCAAAGGTCATCGCTTCATCTTCGCCGCTACGGATTATTTCTCCAAGTGGTCAGAAGCATTTGCGTTTAACGAAATGAAGACCTCATCAGTCCTTCAGTTCCTGCGCACCAACATCATTTGTCGTTTCGGCATACCCAAAAGATTCGTCCATGATAACGGACCACAGTTCCGGGATCATCGATTCTACAGGTTCTGCGACAAATACAAAATTCAAAGCTGTCCTTCGACTCCATACAATCCGGCAGCAAACGGGTTAGCAGAAGCTTTCAACAAGACACTCTGCAAAATCCTCAAAAAAATGGTCTCTAGTCACAAAAGAGACTGGAGCGACAAAATGTCTGAAGCTTTGTGGGCCTATCGAACCACCGTTCGAGGACCAACCCATAGCACACCATTCTCCTTGGTCTATGGATGCGAAGCTGTCGTGCCCTTGGAAGTACAAATTCCTTCCTTGAGGGTATCCTTGCAAAATGACATGACTCAAGAAAGCAATGTCAAATTGCGACTCCATGAGCTGGACAATCTCGATGAGAGACGGCTCGAAGCTCAACAAAGCATTGAACTTTACCAAGCACGTATGGCAGGATCTTTCGATAAAAAGGTCAGACAACGCGCCTACAAAAAGAATGACTTGGTTCTTGCGGTAAAAAGACCAATGGTCTTCGCTCACAAGTCCAAAGGCAAATTCGAGCCAAAATGGGAGGGACCCTACGTCATCGACAAAGTTTTCTCCAATGGCGCATACGCACTCCTAAACATGGAAGGTGACAGATGTATGCTGCCCATCAATGGCAAGTTCTTAAAGCGGTACTACCCTTGAAGACTTACCCAACTGGGTAAGAGCAATGCCTGTACGGCCAAAACCGGTTTCCAGGTACACGCTCGCCAAACCCACCCTTTTTTAGAATTTTCATATCAAATGTTGAAATTTCTAGAAATCTAAAACAATGCTTACTTTCATCGTTTCATTGTTCAACAAAAATCCAAGTTTAGGAACCTTTCCCTAACTTGACCAAATTTTCAACCCTTGAACCCAAAATTCATAGTTTGAAACAAAATCCGGATTCAGGGATTTCCACCCTAGTCCACCCTGCCTTTTACCGCCAAAATGGTTTTAGGTCAAAACTTATGACCCTCGTGTCTTTAAACAAAAAAAAATGGTTTTTCAAAAACCCGCGAGGAAGCGACACTTAATCGATACTCGCACAAATCGGAAGCAAGCGAACCACGTTCGACACTTCCAAAATCGCAGGGAATCGACATTTCGTCGATACTTGCAAAATCCAAAACTGTGGAGATGCAACATTTCAGTTGATATCCACAACCCAAATTTCAAAGGTTCAAAAAAAAAGAAACCTAAAAAAAACTGTGGAGACGCAACATTTCAGTTGATATCCACAACCCAAATTTCAGAGGTTCAAAAAAACCTAAAAAACTGTGGAGACGCAACATTTCAGTTGATATCCATGACCCAAAGGTTCGAGAAAACCACAAATTTCAAAAATCGTGGGGAAACGACATCAAGTCAGTACCCGCAAAACCAAAATTTTTGAAAAGCAAGGATGCGACATTCCATCGATACTTGCACCCAAATCCGCGAGGATGCGACATTCCATCGATACTCACAACCGAATGAGCAAGGATGCGACATTCCATCGATACTTGCAAGAACATTCAGCAGGGAGGCGACTTTTAGTCGATACTTGCATTTTTTGAAAACCAAACCGGCTATAAATGCCATCAAAACAGGCTATAAATGCCACAAACCGGCTATCAATGCCACCAAAAACAAAATCGGCTATCAATGCCACACACAAAAAAAAACTTGGATTTCAAAAACGGCTATCAATGCCACCAAAACAAACCGGCTATCAATGCCACCAAAACAAACCGGCTATCAATGCCACCAAAACAAACCGGCTATCAATGCCACCAAAAACCGGCTATAGATGCCACCAAAACAAAACAAACCGGCTATCAATGCCACCAAAATTGGCTATAGATTGCCACAAACAAAAAAAACTCGGCTATCAATGCCACAAGAAAAGCTGGCTCCCATGCCAAAATTGGCTTCCATGCCACAAACAAAAAACCTGGCTTTCATGCCAAAACAATCATTTGACAAAAGATTTTCACAAAATGACAACCTTTTGATCAAATCCCATTTAGCAATTACTTTTATCACAAAAAGATTCAAGTGAGCGTAGGGATAACAAAAAAATCAATCCCATTTAGCAATTACTTTTATCACAAAAAGATTCAAGTGAGCGTAGGGATAACAAAAAAATCAATCCCATTTAGCAATTACTTTTATCACAAAAAGATTCAAGTGAGCGTAGGGATAACAAAAAAATCAATCCCATTTAGCAATTACTTTTATCACAAAAAGATTCAAGTGAGCGTAGGGATAACAAAAAAAAAAAGAAAAGCATCCCATTTAGCAATTACTTTTATCACAAAAAGATTAAAGTGAGCGTAGGGATAACAAAAAAAAAAAAAGAAAGTGTTCACAAGCACTACAAAAAAAAAGAGTACCAAAAAAATACATGTGGTACCAAAAAAAAAGAAGAGAATGTTCACAAGCACTGCAAAAAAAAAAAAGAGAGAAGGATGGTTTCTGTATACAGGAGCTTGTTGACACCAAAAATGTCACTTTGCCTTTTCAAGATCCAAAGAGCTACATGAAGTCGCAACCTGCCATAAATAGGCAATGCTGCTTCCAAAGTGACAAATCTTGTCAGAATCAAACAAAAACTGCAAGATTCATCCAGACAGCCAAAAGAGGAGTACACAAGAAGTTTCAAGCCATTTCAAGATCATTTGGCCTAACTTCGCTTCTCCGACAGCCAAATCAAGCCTCTCGGTGGTAAAGCTCTCCGGGACCATGGTTTCCAAGACAGAACATATGGATCATCTTAAAATGACTCCAATAGGTTCCCTGTCAAATTTCAAGTCAATCGGACATCGGTTGACCGCACATCAAACCGCGACATCTTCATCGCGATAAAAAGCAAGTCTGCAGGTGATAGGACCCCAAACGGCTTCGAAACTCAAACAAAAGCCTATGGTTGGTCTTATTTATTGCTCAAGAGGCTTCACACCAAATTTCAGGTCATTCCGACATCGTTTGACCCAGTTTCAGCTTCTGACGGGAAATCGGCAACTCTGCACGACAAAGTCTTCGGCTTTCTCAGGAAATTGGAAACTTTGCAAAATAAAATGCAAGGATTCTCATCAGGTTTCCTACAAAGAAATCAGGCCAATAAATGATCAAAATGTCAAAGAAAAGTACAGAAGAAAAAAGAATCAAAAAAGAGCAAAAACGGACGCAAAACGGGACCAAAAAGGGGGAAAACCCCCCAGGGTCGCAGACCCCTGCGACCCTGGGCCAGGGTCGCCGGCGACCATGGACCCCGGGGTCGCCGGGAAAGCCCCGGAAACCCCGGTTTTTCGCCGTTTTTTTCGCGATTCGAGAAGCCCAGCGTCTGGTACTTTCCAAAATTCATGCTTTTGAGACACCAAGTCCTCTGATATCCGTCCAAAACACGGGTAAATCATCAAGAGTATCAAAGACAGTATTGATCGCCACCCGGTCAACCAAAAAAAGTGTGCTTTCCACCCGACCGATCGAGAAATCGACAGGACAGATGGCACCGACCCGCTGTTGGCAACAAACACCTGAAATTACATGGTCATCTGATGTCGATCTACATGAAGATCCATCGATGATCATCAACAGAAGAATTCCAAAAGACGTGGCACGGCCCGCGACTCTTCAGCTACTCGGCGACTACTTAATGCGATTAATTGACTAGCTTTATTACAGTCATTAATCCATTTCTTTGGACGGCCCAATCAGAAGCAAGCATTCGGGAGTTACAAGTCAAGAGATTCATGGCATTTAACCCATGAAACTCCTCCTATCATGGCGATTAAAGGCGATTAAATGCCCTCAATCTCCTCCGGCCAATCAGAAGCCAAGAAAAAGGAGTTACAAAATAAACAAATCAATTTTGTAACTCCTCCCATTATGTGGCTTAATGACATTAAAAGCCCATAAGCTCTCCTAAATGGCTACCAAGAGCCTATAAATAGGAGAGCACTCCAAAGGAATCCAGATCATCAGAAAGATCAGAAAAACACACAACGAACATCAACAGACAGCAGTCAGAAATCCAGAGAAAGAAAAAAGAGAGAAAACTCTGCGGAAGTTCTATTACCGGCCACCGCAACAAGGTGACAAAAGTCCCTTGGGGGGTACCCCCCCCAAGGTCCTTGCCTTCTCCTCCTGCCTCCAATGGCTTAGATATGGCTTTTCAGCCCGTCTACTCGGTTTTTTATTGGACATAGGACCTTCCTTTGGTCTTTGTCTTCTAAAAACCCGAGGTTATAGCCAAGCCAAGTGAATCAAATAGCATCCTCTGTTCTCATCTGCATGGATGATGGCGAAGCCCACATATGGCTTGCGACCGTCAATCTAAACGAGTCCCCCACAATCTCCTGAGAAGTTAGATCCTCCTTTTCTTGCTTTTCATTGTAGTTTGTATTTTTTCAAAAGAGACAAAAAATCACAATTCTTGTCTTTCATTGTTGATAAGGATTGTAAATCGGCTATAAACGCCAAAATCGGCTATAAACGCCAAAAATCGGCTATAAACGCCAAAATCGGCTATAAATGCCAAAAAATCGCCTTTCACGGCAAATCAAGAAAAATGTCTCTTTTCTTAAATATATGTGCAATGGAAAACTTGAAAGAAGTTGATTTCCTTTTTACTTGCGAAGGTTGATCTCCGGATCACCACTTGCAATTCCAAGTAAAATAGAAAATCTGGCACACCCACAAAAAAAGAAATGTTGATGCACGCCCTTGCCCCCCGGTTACGAAAGGGTCGGACCCGACGGACTCCCACGTCCGCCGACCTCGGTAGAACCAAGCAGGAGCGCGGTCCATCAAGCTGGCACACCCGGTGGGACTCGTTTATTTGAGAACACGATGCTAGAAATGAAATATTTGCATATCATATATTCTGCTCTATGCTTATATTTCTTTTCTCGATTCCTTGGCTACTTTATAATTGGTGGCCTATGTTGAATTCTGCAAAAAAAATGAGATGAGATTTTTTGTTTGGAAATTTCTAATTCTTTGAATTTATTTCCATTCTTTCTCTTTTCAAAAAAAAAAAAAAAAAACAAAAAAAAAATCAGATTTCTCAATTTGGATTCAAAATTGAGAAACCTTGATCCGTTCCTATCGTTCATCGCGCTTGCAGAAATGTTGAGCCTGTTCGACTAAGGTTTTGGGCCATGGTTTCTCTTCGATGAGTTCATTAAAAAATCAAAAAAATATATATATATATATATATAAAAATTTTTTTTTTTAGATTTCTCAATTTGGATTCAAAATTGAGAAACCTTGATCTGTTCCTATCGTTCATCGCGCTTGCAGAAATGTTGAGCCTGTTCGACTAAGGTTTTAGGCCATGGTTTCTCTTCGATGAGTTCATCAAAAAAAAATAATAAAAAAATATATATATATATATAAAAAAAAAAAAAATTTTTTAGATTTCTCAATTTGGATTCAAAATTGAGAAACCTTGATCTGTTCCTATCGTTCATCGCGCTTGCAGAAATGTTGAGCCTGTTCGACTAAGGTTTTGGGCCATGGTTTCTCTTCGATGAATTCATAAAAATAAAAATAAAATAAAAAAAATATATATAAAAAAAAAAGACATAGACCACTAAGGTTTAAACCAACTGTGTTCTTTGATCATGGTTGATTCAAAGAAAAGCCTTGTCCAGAGTGTGGAGACAGCTTGACTGTTCTAGGCAAGGGTCCTCCAAACGGGTTCATTAAGTAATCCTACCCTTACCTGGGGGCAATTCTATCAATCAAGATTTCATAAGACCGGGTTAGGAGGCATATGTGTACTCTCTCGTCTTTTAAATAAAAAATAAATAAATAAAAAAAAATATAAAAATTTTAAAATAAAAAATAAAAAATAAAAAAAAATTTTCAAAAAAAAATCTTAAAAAAAAATTAATAAAAATAAATAAAAAAAAATAAAAAAAAAGATTTTTTAAAAAAAAAAAAAAAAAAAATCTTCAAAAAAAAAAAAAAAAAAAAAAAAAACTTCCGTCATTTTGGGTTTAGATTGGAGAAATCTTGGTCTTCTTCTTTCTGAGCACTGGCGCTCGCGGAAATCGCTGAGCCCGTGTTCAGATTGGAGTGCCTTTTGCTCTCTTTGATGAACCCGATATTGGCCTTTCAAAAGAAAACTCGTCATTTTTAGATTCAGATCCGAGAAATCATGGTTCATTTCTTTCTGAGCACTGGCGCTCGCGGAAATCGCTGAGCCCGTGTTCAGATTGGAATACCATCTGCTCTCTTTGATGAATCCAATCTTGACCTTTCAAAACAGAGAATCTCATCTCATAGATGCGGTCTCAAAACATTTGTGTCTAGCGGTACTAGTACGCCCTTTCAGGGTCTACTGTATTGCGACCGGCACATCTGTAACTCCAACTTTATATTCTTCTTACCTCGAGCAAGCTCTGCTTCTCGATAAGTCGAATTTAAGTTCACAATTGCTTCTAGCAGTCACTGGGATGCCCATTCCGGGCTTACCACACCTGCGATCAGAACAATTGTACCCTCTATGGCATTTTGCCTTCCTCATATTGTTTGGGTCATCTACCTCGAGCAATTTGAAAAGACGAAACCATAGAACTTCCCATTTATGATCATTATATTCTTGTGATTACTAATGGATGTGGTCTTGTTTCAGAAATTTTCGAAAAAAAACTAACAATGGCAGCTTCACTAACCATTACTTTCGACGAAAGCAAGCACCAACTCATGCTTCAACAGAAGCAAACCACGCGCGCCTACAAGCCCCCCATCAGCTGCCGAAGTGTCAACTCCTTCGGCAACTCTGTGAACTCCGGGTCGACCTCGACTCCCCGGACTATCGTCTTCGGGACGCTGGGACCATTCCCACTTCCTGAGGAACAAGCTGCTCCCTCCAAGAAGCAGAAACTCGCCTCTCAACGTGTCACTACCGTGACACCAAAGGCGAGTACAAGAAGGCCTGAAGCCCGTGGCAGTCCCACGAAGCCTCAACCTGCAAACAACCAGGTCTACCCCAAGACTTGGTCCCCAAGACCTTCACCAAAACAAAGAAGGTCCCAGGCATCCACTAAGCCAGCATTCCTGGCCCCACTCAAGGAGAACCAGTTCTATCCCTCTTGCTTACATGAAAGAGGAGAGACCCATCTCCAAACTGACTTCCAAGTCAACCCCAGCATGAGCCGGCTTGTTCCTACAAGCCCAAAATCAAGTCATGCATCACAAGGCCTCCACAAGCATCTGCTAAGGCCTACAAATCTGCAGTTCGACCCTTCATATCTACAGGGGCCGAACTTCACAAGTTCAAAGCTTCGCTGCAACTGGCGAAGGATAGGGTTCGCATCCTGTCCTTGCCCAGCTACAAAGAAGACAGACTCGGCTGCTGCGCCCGAGGGAGCACATCCTTCATTGTCAAAGCCCAGTCAGAGCTGACCGAAGCTCAAATTGCTCGTCGTATACGCCGCCGCGCGTCGTACCGACAAAAGAGACTACAGAAGCAAAGGACTCAGCCTCCCACACTTCAAGTCTCTCCTAAATGGGTCGAAAAAGAAAGACCCAACCAAGTTGCTGCCGTCCATATGGTTGGAAAAACCAGAAGGCGCCAAAAATCAGCAACAAAAATCCATGTCCGACGTCCAATGACCCGCAGCGTCTCAAGGACAAGAAGACATTCAGAAGAATCCCCTGCTCCTTCAAGCAAAGGACAGCAGAGTGATCCTTCCTCAAGCTCCTCTTCAAAAAGAATGAGCCCCAGCTCAGTCACCAGGACAGTTTCTTCGTTCGAATCACGAAGGATGAATGTCTTGGCTACAAATTCTGAGCCACCACCCCACAATCCACCTCCAGAAGATGCGATCACCCGCATCCAGCAGTTGGAACAGGGCCAGCAGAGGATTGAAACTCTGATGGAAAACCTTCTCCTCGCCTTCCAAAATCAGGCGAACAATGAACCTCCTCCGAATCATCAAGACGACGAGGTAAATAGAGAAGAAAATGAGTCACGCGCCCTTACCAAAAAGGACGTAGACGGTATCCTCGCCAAAGCAAAAGAAGAGGATATACTCAAAGAGCATGGGATCAAGCCACCATATCCCTTATGGATGGACTCGGTCCCGTTCCCCACCAAATTCAAGCATCCTACTCTCCAAACATATACGGGGAAAGGATCAGCCAGACAGCACGTCATCCACTTCAAGATCCTAACGGGAGCTATCGCGGATCAAGATGCACTCAAGATCCGCCTCTTTGCAAGTACCCTAAAAGGTACGGCCTTCGATTGGTACTCCACTCTGCCAGAGGACTCAATCCAAAACTGGGCCATGCTAGAGACACGCTTCCTGACTCACTTCAAAGGTGAGGATCATCCCGCTACTATGGCTCAGCTGTGCAGCCTAAAACAGGGGGAGAATGAATCAACATATGACTTCATTCACAAGTGGAAAGCAATGGCATACAAATGCTCTGATGTATTGCCACAGGCGTCGCTAGTCGACATCTGCCGAAACAACATGAGAGCCAGAATCCGCTCCATGATCATCGGCAACAAATCAAAAAACCTGGGAGAACTCCTAGAAGCTTCCATGGAAGCTGAAACGGTGATTAAAGACCTCAACAGTCAGAAATCATCAAGAAAAGAGCCAACCGCCATTGCAACCTCTAAACCAAAGAAGAAAGAGGTCCTCAATGTGCAGACCAAGCCAGCTCCTCAGCCACCAAAGAAAGCTGAAAACAAAGCTGCTGGTAAGAGACCTGAACTCTCTGATGCCTTCAAAGAACGGGTAGAGAAGAAATACCCGTTTGATGAAGATGTTGATGAAATCTTCGGGGCTCTTGTGGCAAATGGCAAGCTCACCTTGCCTGAACCAAAAAGACCGGGTGATGTTGGCAAAACCAACGATCCTCGGTACTGTCCATACCACCAGATGATCTCGCATCCTCTCAATCAATGCTTCGTTGTGAGAGAGAAAATAAATGAGATGTGGAAAAACGGAGTCATCACCTTTGACAAAACTATGGGTCTGCCTCCGTCAACATGGTGACATGTGGACAAACATCAAGATCACCGAAGAAGAAGATCACTACTTCCTTCAAAGGTGATAAACTCAATCGAAGCATCCGAGGAACTGGTTCCTTACCCGACACCAGACGGACAACCGATATGGGTACATCCGATCTCCTGGAAGATGAAAATTGGGAGGTCGTGAAAATAAAGCCTACAACTCAACAGCGAAGGCAGGCTAGGAAACATCTCCTCAAGCTCAACGGCAAGAGAAAGACCCAGCCAAAACAGAGGTCCAAAGAAAAGGCAGAGGCTTCCTCTACCGCTTTCACTGGAGGTAACAAAAACATCCCTTCCAGAGACTTCAAAGGGGGTAAGGAAATTCCACTCTCAGTGATTTCATGCCACCCTCAATTCAGAGAAGCCATGCAGGAGACATCATACTCTTGCAATTCAGTAGTCGGATTCTCCATTGATGGATACGAGTCCAGCGACACCGATGATGGATATTGAACCCAAATACCAGATGAGTGGAGGAATCCCGTGAAACAGGGAGAATATCTCTCCGATGAAGAATGGTTACTGAGTCTCATCTTCTGCCAGTAATCTGGTATAACCCCCTACAGCCACAAGGATCCTGGTCTGTCTGATGAAGAAGAGACCAAGAGGCTGTACAAGAAAATGCTGCTGACCCAGCACCTCTCATCACTCCAGTGGAAATCAACAATGTTGAGCCACAAAGAGATGATGAAGAAGAAGATCCGGCTCCCATGCCTGATCTTGAAGTATGCAAGGATCTTGCAGCGACTCGCTCTAGAACAAGAGCAAGAACGCGTCAACGAGCCTCCTCGCAATCCAGAGCCTGAAGTCCCTGAAGACCACCAGGTACATCCTCCCTTAACTCCTGAAAATGGAGAAAATTGCTGGGTAGACGATCCTCTCACATCCGAGGATGAGTCTGACTCCGATCAGGCAACGTCTCCCGTCAGAGCTTCCTGTAATGTGATAATTCGGGATTATAGCTCTTCCGAAGCATCGTCTGATGAGAGCACTTACACTCCGGCGACGCCTAGCAATGTATCTTCTGGAGCCACCTCGTCTCACGTGACTTTCACTGAGATGACACCCTCTCAGGTTTCTTCTCCTGAGACTGTGACTTCAAAGTTCACACCCTTCCTGACTGAAGAATTCCCAGCTATTGATGCTTGGGACGATGAATTAGTCAACGAAGAAGAAAGATTGCTGGATGCTGTTCAGGACTTGTTCCCGGAAAATGCTCCATGCAACACAATCACTGAGGATGGTAACTCTGCTGCTGATGCATCCTCAGCAAATGAAAAACGACAGCCTCTTGATCCTGAAGACAATCTTCCAAACGAAGACCCTTCTCAAGAAGCTCTCGAAGTTGGTAGAGGCACCCGCTCTGGCCGGGACTACCACAAAAATTACAACCAATCTTCCTTTACATATGTAAATCCTTCGGGAAAAGATGTTGTAAGCGCCCCTAGTGGCAACAATGATGAACATGCAGGCCCTAAGGAGGCTTTCAAGTATGACTTGATTGAACACTTCAAGAGCACAT